>JAXIVJ010013194.1:0-37969 GCA_036785665.1 Chirona hameri
ATATATATATATATATATATATATATATATATATATATATATATATATATATATATATATATATATATATATATATATATATATATATATATATATATATATATATATATATATATATATATATATATATATATATATATATATATATATATATATATATATATATATATATATATATATATATATATATATATATATATATATATATATATATATATATATATATATATATATATATATATATATATATATATATATATATATATATATATATATATATATATATATATATATATATATATATATATATATATATATATATATATATATATATATATATATATATATATATATATATATATATATATATATATATATATATATATATATATATATATATATATATATATATATATATATATATATATATATATATATATATATATATATATATATATATATATATATATATATATATATATATATATATATATATATGACTATTTCATTTACGATTTTCATCTACCAGAACTCCTAAGTATTTAATGCATGTTTCTGTCGTGATTGGTGTATCAAATAATACTATGTTAAGAGTCAAGATCCACGTCACTGATCTTGAGTATATTTGGTAATCTGTCTTTGATGCATTTAGTGATAATATATTTACATGGAACTACTCGTTAATTTTTGGGAATCAACACGCGCAGTGGAGAGGGGTATGCCGCTAACACGCAGTGGAGGGGAAGGGGATGCACCTTAGTTCCCCCCTAAGATCTCTGAAAGTATGAGAGCTTCTTTCCATGTAATGATGCAACTTACAGGGTAGGTAGGTGCTATGATGATGTACATTTTATGTTTATTTTCTTGACTTTCGGTCAATATCTACAAAGTCAAACGAGGTCACTAAGGTCAAATTTGGCCAAATGTCACAATTTTGGGAATTTTACCTCTGTGACCTCACAGGTGTCGCCAGCAATGTGTTTAAAGTTGTTTTCGGGGATGAACATTGGCATTGTCTACCGAATGGCGTTTGAATAATTCCGATCCAACTGTTGGTTCCGAAGATATCGATTTGCCGACCGCCATTCTGGCCGCCATCTTCAAACGATCAAACGATTTCGATTTTTTTTTGGCGTCAAACGATCCGCTATTGAGTGGGCGTTAAAGGAAATAGTTCACCTTCAACATGGGATTTTGAACTGAAATAGCAGTTTTGTAGCCCGTGTTGAGAAATCCTGATCTGCAGTTTTTCTTGGCTGAAAAGACTCTCCAGCCGAAGATATTTGACTTTTTGGCGAAAGAATGCGGCGCATATATGATATACCGTACCGTCTGAGAGTGCCAGCACTGCTTGGAGCATGCGCAGGCCAATAACGCACACCATAACATTAATAATGTACGACCTTCTGTCCTGAATTGGCGCGATGTAGGACCATTTTTGAAAAGAAAAAAAGAAACTGTATTACAAAATATAATAAAATCGTGTTCTGAAAAATTTCCGAAGGTGAACTATTTCCTTTAACCCTATTTGTAACAGGGGGGGGGCGGATTCCGCCCCCCTCATGTTTTTCGCAGATATCTTCAGAACGGCTGGGAGCAGGGCCACGCAATTTTCGGACTTTTCATAGAATTGAATACCGCATTTGGGGTTAAAATTTTGAGTTCTTAACCTGAACAGAGGCGGTTCCAGGGCCCAGTTTTAGGTGGGTTCGGAGGCGAAATTTGGCGATAATACGGAAATGCGATCTTCACGGTTTCTTCCTAACTGCATCAAGTATAAATGAGTTACATCGGTTTACGGTGATTGAAACAAGTGCAAATTAGTTAATGTTAATGAAATATCATAAAAATTGCATGGCAGAGGCGGTTTCAGGGGCTTGAAAAGGGGGGGGGGGTTTCCAGGAAGTATTCAATGCTTGGCGGGAAGCCAATAAAGCGATGTAGGGGGCATTTATAGCTATCAAGATGTAAAAGATAGCTTCTGCTTCCATTATTTGAATAATTTATTACATATAGAATTTCAGGGGCGTGTTCAGGAACATGAAAAGGGGGGTGACTGGCATAGAGATGACGATATGCCAGCGATAACAGCGCAATAGACGTTTAGATTATAATGATATATGCACATATGAGGCCAGAAAAGGGAATAAAGTCATTTTTGGGAGAGGCGCGCTCAGGAATGGAAGAAAGGGGGTCATATTATTGCAAGGAAACTAAGAGGCATGGGCGTACACTGACATAACATACTGCAGTTTTCGAATGAAACACGCACCACAGGCTACTCTACGAACGATTATAAGATAATAGGCGAGTCCAGGTAGGGTAAAAAAGGGGGTAAGCAATGTCAATTGAAGTTGTAAGTGAAATAGTCACTGTTGACTAGTTAGTATCATAATAGCGGATAATATACTTTTCAAAATGTCTTGCACCGCCCCAGTTTGGATCCTGGATACGCCTATGATGAAGTGCAACATGCAAAAAGAAAATATCTACGATCAGTAACATATTTATAGTGCTGGGTAGCAACTTGTCTGCGGTTAATATTTTTTCCCAATTAACCTCCCTTTTTCACTAACCTGGTACCGCCTATGGCAAAAAATATGATGTATAACCGTTTTGTCTAATGTCACAATCACATACCATTTCATTTATCAAAAAAACAATATAAAAAATGGTTTTATTACGCATTTACTTCACCCCCATATTGAGTGACCTGCACACGCCTATGATTTTTGAATTTTCAAACTTCACCGTGATATATCAATTTCCAATTCAATCTCTATCGATTCCTATTAGTTGTGTTCAAATCGGTCGATAAACATGAAAGCTATATCGGATCAAAAACACCACTAAAATGTGTGGTTTTTGCCCCCCTGTTGCCCCCTTATCAAAAATTTAGATTTTTTGTATTATTATTTAGAAATGTAGATCGTGTTGAGGGGAACCAAACGCCGTTTCATTTTCGAAAATCGGACGGGTAGATCTCGAGATCTCCGGGGGGGGGGGGCGGAATCCGCCCCCCCCCCTGTTACAAATAGGGGTAGCCAGGAGCCTGTTACAAATAGGGTTAATGTCTCGCAAAATACACCGCTCTGTTCCACTTCGTTTTTGAGCTATTCACGAAAAACATGTGAGAGGGGGGGACAAAAGTGCCCCCCCCCTCCACTGCGCGTGCTAATTCATTAATATTTATTTGGAGCTCTTCAACATTTCTAGCTTAATAATACAAATTGCCGTATATCATCAGCAAATAAGTAAAAGATACCTTTGTCTGTTGTATTGCTGATGGCATTAATATAAAGAATACATAAAAGAGGACCTAAAATTGAACCCTGTGGGACGCCAATTTGAATCATTTGTTTCTTAGATGCAACCTCATCTATTATTGCCATTTTATGCCTCTTATTAATATATGACTCTATCGTGTTGTAGAAATCCCTCGTATCACAATGCGGTGTATTTTTTTTTCAAGAGAATTGCTAAGCAAACTGTATCCAAAGCTTTCTGTAAATCAAGGTATAATGAGCATGTTATTTCGATATTTTGTAGAGATTTTGTAGCTTCATCGTACATGTGCACAATCGGCATGTACGTACTGTATTGTTTCCTGAATCAGAATTGAAGAAGATTCAGGATAATATTTTAATTAACCCGCGCCCGCTGGAGGTGGCAGAATCTCCCCCTCCCGGATTTTCTGAATAATTTGAAAACAATGATAGATATCGATGTCAATCTTTCAGTACATTATGCTGCATCAATTCTACGTTTCATCACAACATTTCAGTGAAAATAGTGAAGTTGACATGTCATTTTTGTTTGTGTGGAAAAACAATAAATGTTTGACAAATTGTAGAAATTTGAGTTTTGAAGCAAATTGCAAATATAAATGTCGAAAGAAAGTAAATGACATTATATTCAAAATAGCTATCTCTAATTTTCGAAATTTTGATTTATTACTCCCAAAAATACACTTTTTTCCTTGTCGAAAACTTATTTGTCGTTGTTTTACAATATACAACATTCTGTACTGTATAAATTATTTGGGCCCCCTTTGGCTACGAGGATCAGAGGGGCTCTGATCCCATTTCCCCCCCCCCCCCTGGGCGAAATCCTCCCTACGCCCCTGGGTGTACCGTAATTTTATCACTCGTGGCCATGTGCGTCAAACTCACCTCACCTGTCATGTTCTTGTTCTTGTTGGGTAAACTCAAGGCCCTATAACAACTCGCCTCTCAACCAGACTTGTCAATGATTCAATGTGAATCGACTACTTTTGATTGAATCATTCTTATTTCAAATGAATGACTCATGAATCGATTCACCTCATGCACAAACCTGTTGTGAGTCACTGATTGAATCATTCATACAGAGAAAATAGGCTGATTGAATCATTCATTGCTCAAAGAATCATTCTTTTTTGGTCGAACAGCATAAACTGTCCACAAAATATGCCAGCGGCCCAGCATTCATCTGTGCCCTGTGGACAAACCAGGCACTTAATGGCCAATTATATGAGCTCTGTGTCCTGAGCTGTAGCCTGTAATTCATCTATGCGTAAAGAAAGCGAGGCTTTGTGTCCAACTCCAGTGGGCACAAAGCCACTGTTCAATCAGCCATAACTAGGTGAATACCTTGGAACTGGTAGGGTTAGGGGTAGGTACCTAAATACTTAAAAAAGGTAACTAACTCATACTTTGGTTCATAAGCCACACAGTACACGCACACCTTTTTCACACGAAAAATTATCAAAAGGTACCCACCTTTTCCTAATTTCTAGGCTATACCATATCACAAACTAAATCATAAACAAACATTTGCATGACCTCCGCATGTCCCAAATATCACTGTCGCATCGGCGCCGCTTTCCACACCATGCTTTATAAAAATAATACCTAATCCAAAATCAAAATAAATGTTCTATTCGCTTAAAAAAAAGTGAAACGTAAAGTCATTAATGCTTTTGGAACTTGGAATTTGCAATTATAATAAATATTATAAATATCATTTTATAATCAAAATAAACAACACGCGTGTCCAATTGGCTCACATTCACATTCACATTCGGAAATACATTCGCGGACTATTTGGATTGGCTTCAAAATTGGCACACAGATAGATCACGACCTAGTGATCATTCTGGTAAAATCTTAGAGTCGCACATTTCAAATCAAAGGAGTTAGAGCAGGTCATATGTTTAAGGTCAAACAGCAGACTATTCTGATGTGCATGCAAATTGGCACACAGGTAGAGCATGACCTCCCTACCACGCTCATAAAATCTTAGAGTCGCACATTCAAAATCAAAGGAGTTAGACAAAGGAGTTGACACTTCCCTTTAATGTTGAGTGATTGAATCAAGATTGTATCATTCATTATGATAATGTTGAGTAATTGAATCATGATTGAATCTTCATTATGGTAATGTTGAGTGATTAAATCATGATTGAATCATTCATTATGGTCCGTGAATCACTGTGAATCGACTCATGACAAATATGAATCATTGACAAGTCTGCTCTCAACTCGAGGTAAACTCAGCGTTGTTCGGACACACGCTAGCGGCCGCTAGTAGCGCTAGTAGCGCTTTCGCTCTCCATGGCAACCAGGCGTCAGCCAATGAAAAGCCAGAATGGGAATACGTCATGATAGGAACCGTGGACCCTGCGGAGAGGCTATTTCTGCTAGTGGAAAATCACAGAAGCGGCGAAAGCGCTAGCGGATGTGTTTCAATAGTGGCACATGAGACAAATCAAACTGAAATGAAAACAAACAGATGTGATGTGCCCCTGAAGCAGTCTGGAAGTGCTTCTGTGAATTCTGTCTGTTTCCTGCTGCGTCTGTTTCCGTGACGTAATTGTGACGTCAGCAAGCGAAAAGCGCTAGTAGCGTGTGCCGAACAGCGCTCTGGCCTCTCATGTGCCTGGCGCAAGTGCGTCGCTTTCGCCGCGACTATCTGACTTTGTTTACGCGCTCTCCTGAGCGCTGTTCGGACACACGCTAGTAGCGCTAGTAGCGCTTTCGTTCTCCATGGCAACCAGGCGTCAGCCAATCAAAAGTCAGACAGGGAATACGTTCTGGCTTTTCATTGGCTGACGCCTGGTTGCCATGGAGAACGAAAGCGCTACTAGCGCTACTAGCGTGCGTCCGAGCAGCGCTCAGGTACGGACACTGCGGCCGGCCGAGTGACCTTGAACTCGGCCAGGGCCGGTAGAGTCACCAGCGCCTCGGCGGCGTTCGGCGCGCGGTCTATTGTGACGTACGTAAGGGTCGGCGGCCCGGGACCGGCGTGCGGGAGGGGGAAGACAGGGGCGGGCAGCGATTGACATGGGACGTCTTTCGGTATACCCGGCCGCGTAGTAGGGATACGAATTACGATCAATCATTAACATCACATCAATAAAATGAGAGTCGGGAAAGAAAATTGACGGTTTTGACTTTTGGCCAGTCAGTGGTTGACAGAAAACCATTCCTTATCCTTTAGCATATTTATTAATACTAAACGAGTGATAAGTTTTCTTAGAAAGATAGGTAGATACAAACGTGACGTACCTATACAAATACTGGAATGAGTATACAAGCTGAGTGACCGAATTTACTAGTTCCAGGATTGGGGTTCGTCGCGTGTTACTGGCATAACACAAGCGCACAAGCACACGCACGTGCACACGCACACGCACACGCACACGCACACGCACACGCACACGCACACGCACACGCACACGCACACGCACACGCACACGCACACGCACACGCACACGCACACGCACACGCACACGCACACGCACACGCACACGCACACGCACACGCGAGGGTTAAAGGAAATAGTTCACCTTCGGAAAATTTTCAGAACACGGTTTTATTATATTTTTAATACAGTTTCTTTTTTTCTTTTCAAAAATGGTCCTACATCGCGCCAATTCAGGACAGAAGGTCGTAAATTATTAATGTTATGGTGTGCGTTATTGGTCTGCGCATCCTCTATGCAGTGCTGGCACTCACAGACGGTACGGTATATCATATATACGGTATATCATATTCCTTCGCCACAAAGTCAAATATCTTCGACTGGAGAGTCTTTTCAGCCAAGAAAAGTTGCAGATAAGGATTTCTCAACACGGGCTACAAAACTGCTATTTCAGTTCAAAATCCCATGTTGAAGGTGAACTATTTCCTTTAAAGGAAATAGTTCACCTTCGGATTTTTTTTTAAAACACGATGTTATTCTATTTTTTTTAAAATACAGTTTCTTTTTTTCTTTAAAAAAATGGTCCTACATCGCGCCAATTCAGGACAGAAGGTTGTAAAATATTAATTTTATGGTGTGCGTTATTGGTCTGCGCATGCTCCATGCGGTGCTGGCACAGTTCAGACGGTACGGTATATCATATATGCGCCGCATTCCTTCGCCAAAAAGTCAAATATCTTCGGCTGGAGAGTCTTTTCAGCCAAGAAAAGTTCCAGATAGGGATTTCTCAACACGGGCTACAAAACTGCTATTTCAGTTCAAAACCTCATGTTGAAGGTGAACTATTTCCTTTAAGATTAAACCTTAAAACCAGTAAATATGCGGTTGCCGCTATCTGTCACAATACCTAAAAAAAATACGCGGTGGCATCACCGCGCACTTTGGAATGTCTTTACGTGCAGAAGAGGTCATTTCCAGAAAAATGTGGCTACCGTGGGACTTCTACCACCTTTTTAAGTACGTTTTACTATGTAACTCAATTATTCTGGGGAAAACCCGTATAATCCCTTTAAAACCAGTAAATATGCGGTTGCCACTATCTGTCAGAATGCCTACCGGACCGGCGCGGTGTGGGACTACCGCGAACGATGCGTGGGCCAGGGACGGAGGACGAATAACAGAGGCCCCCCAGGGAGCCCACGCGGCATCGGGAATACCTGGTGCCCCATGCATTGTGCTGAACGTCAGAATATAGCCAGCCGGTTGTGTGACACAATGACCATAGGACGCACGTGCTGGAAGACGGGGACTGCGTAGCCGTCACCGTCTTCCGTGTTTTTCACACCCAGCTCGGGCGTGAATTAATCATTCTAAGACGGATTGGTCCACCTGACATAAATCTAATGATTTATGGGAAGAGATTGCGGATATACGCTAGGCAGGAAGGGGGAGGTGATGCCCCCGGCACGGCTGCCGGCTGCTGCAGATATCTAAATAATAACTGTTGGGCGAGTGCTTACCATTGTATTACCCGGGCGGCGGTTGATCGGGATTAATACCGAAGCGAGAGGCGCCGAGAAATAAGTGCGAGAGCACTTCTGCGCCAATTGCAGGTAATTGTCTGTATTTCTTGTGTATTCCTATTTCAATAAAATTCGTTGTGTGTGTGTGTGTGTGGGGGGGGGGGGGGGGGGGGGGGTCTGCATCGATGTTACGTAACGCTGGGAAGTTAAAATAAATATTAGACAACACAAACAACATAAAGCATACTCAAACAAACATGGGCGTCGGAGGCGGGGGACAGGGGACACGTCCCCAGAACATTCGTGCTACAGTATCAGTAGATATGCATGCTTTTGCGGTTTTCTTTTTTACAGACTTGCACAACACAAGGGGTCAGGGTCAGACTTAGTGTTACGTAATAATGTAATGCCTTGGTTTATGGGAAGAGGTGGAGTACCGACCAATGAATAGGCTCCGCCAGGCGAAACGTTACGGAGCGTTACATAGAGGTGAGGGGTTAAAATTGCCGAAAATACGGTGCCTAATATACGCGGACGGTCCCTTACCGGTCTGTCAGCGGGTAAAAAGTAATAACCCATATATCCTTGACGCAAAGCACTGTACGTTCTTCATTCTTCAAGTAATTTTTTTTACCGCATGTAGGACTACGTTTCGTCATTATAGTGGAAGTAGATGTCCGCAATGCAAATATGCACACGCAGCATGCTGTACACATTCTGCATCTATGTGTGGGCACAAATTGACCCGGAGTCGGCGCGCCCTAAAACCCCAATAAACAAACTTATCTGTTCCGCATCAATATTGGTGCGTGGGGTTAGTAACGTGAGAATGTCCGGGAAATGATTGTGTCATAGTATATCAATAGGTAGGCAGGCCATAAAGGAGCAGCTCAGTAAAATACATAGTCATCGACACCTGGGTCCCCAACAGCTGAGAAAGACACTTGATTGGCACAGGACTTGTGCTTGCCTTTAGACGTATCTTCTTGTAGCTGTCCAATCGGCACCTGACCATTGATACCTGACACCCTAAACTACCACCTTCACCACCGATAAATGTGCGAGACACTTCTTGAATTACCCGCCCGCGTGGCGCTCAAGCCGCCTACCGCACCGCGGCCGCAAGCCAATAGCACCGCCGACCCCTTCATACGTCACCGCCGGGACGCCCCGCCCTCCGAGCCTGGCCTCTTGGCCACTATAGAGGTGACACCCCCCTGAACTCGGCCGGAGACCAGTCAGCTGTTGCTAGACTCATGGGGCCCGGCGGCGCCCCGCCCGGGTCACGTGCACCGGCCGTGCCCTCGGAGTCGGGGCGGCCGCGAGACGCGAGGGTCAGAGGCGCCATATGCACAAGAGCGGCGCTACTCCAGCTTCGTAGGGCCGCCGCTGGGGCGCTGCCGGACCCGGTGGTGTCGCTGCAGCGCCGACTCGGGCTGCGCAGACACCGTCACCGGCAGTGATGGCCTACGTTACGCTACGGTATGTTTTTTACCCCCCCCCCCCCTGACACCCACTCATCAGTCACAGAATCAGACAAACACTCACACTATTCAACATTCCACACATCAACACAATGCCAACGCCACCACTCGCACCTCACTGGCTCGACACAACACCAGACACACATCGCCTCTTCACACACAACAAAAACACAGTCACGGCGGCAGAAACACACACACTCTTCCACGAACACAAAGCGCAACATAACACATACACATACATTTACACAGACGGTTCGCGGCGCGACGGCCGAACCGGTGGTGCTTACTATTCCAACACTTCAAAAAATAACTTCCGACTTCCAGACATAAATAGCATATATACAGCGGAATTATCATACATTTTGTTAGCATTAATATATATTAGAAAGGAAAAACTGAAAGAAGTAATCATTTGCACAGACTCGTCCAGAGGCGGATCCAGGGGGGGGGGGCAAAATGGGCAATTGCCCCCCCCCCCAAACGAAAAGTCGGGGGGCAAAAGTATGTTTTTGCCCCCCCCCCAAAGCTGGAGTAAAATTTACTATTTGTATCCTTCCAAAATGCATTTTAGCTGTTTTTAGCAACATTTTTTTTATGATATGATATGCACTGCTGCAAACTGCAATAAACAAGTGATTAATCGACCCGACGCAACGGCAGATTAAGCAGGAAAAAAAACAGTAAACACCTACTTTTAAATTAGCATTCACGATCTATAGACTATTGCTCTGAGCGTGGCGCATCCGCGCCATCCGCATTCCGCGCTAAGTTTGACGTTTATTTTGGCGCATTGTACGAACCTTGTACGGCCTTGGTACTAGCCAAGGCCATAGATACTAGGTAGAACCGTCCCCTGCTGCGCAGACTGGTAAGTGACGTCATCGGGGGTACTTTTCTATCCGTCATAGCAAGCTAAATATATGAAACACTACTTTACAAGTGACATACATGTAAAGTACATCATCAATAATGTATGTTAGACAGTATAAAGTCTCATTTATGAAAAAGAAACTTTAAGGGATCCAAAAGGTTTACCCCCGGTGACGTCATTGACGTCATTGGCGGTCATGCAACAGCTTATAGGCATTGGGATGACAACGGCCTGGGTACTAGCCAACGCACATGTTTGATGTTTTCATGGCCCTCATTGCCTTTGAAGACGCCATCGGTGCTACTAGGTGTCAATGGTGAGCGAAATACGGACAGTCACAGTTGTAGGAGCGAGAAGAGCGTCGTTACTCGTTAGACAAGCTTTTTAATCACCAAGCTTAACAAATCGAGTACCTAGGCTCAGACTGGTTATTGATTCGACACTGATTGAATCGATTGGAATCGTTCAATCAAAATTCCTTGAATCAACAAATAATTGATTCACCACCAGATCTTTTGATTCATGAATCGTGATTGAATCAAAATCCCCATCAAATCAAGGCTGATTGAATCAAAAGATTTAACGATTCTTAACGATTCAAGTACACTTGTAAATAGAGAGTAATGTGATTACTAATATGATTTCCTTATTTTGCAGTGCTATCATCATTGTTCTTGTTCTCGTTCAAATAAACGATAGAGGATCAACTGCCTCTTTATCAACGGGACAATCAAATGGACGCACTCCTATCTATGATGATAGCACTACAGTGATACCAGGAGCCACAGCATGTCATTCACCAATCTGCCATGCTCGTATGCACCGGAGTGCACATACGTGACTGCAGCGGGGGCATCCGTGGACCAGGCCCTGAAGCTACTCGAGATGCATGAGAGAGCCCGCCATGCTCCTGCACCGACCCATACCACTGGAGCCAGTGCAGCAGTTGAAAAGTTCCGGCGGCCTACCATCTCCATCGGAAGAACAAGTGAAGATTGGCTCTACTTCGAAACGCGATGGAGCGAATTCACCCAGGCCACCAAACTGCCTGACACCGATCGGGTCCTCCAACTGCTGGAATGCTGCGACGACGAGCTTCGGCGAGACCTGACCCGCGCCGCGGGAGGCACGCTCACGACCCAGTCTGAGGCTCAAGTCCTCTCCGCCATTCGACGACTTGCAGTTAGGGAGGAAAACCCAATGGTGGCCAGATTCTCCCTTCACCAGATGCACCAAGAATCTGATGAACCCGTTCGGGGCTACGGCGCCCGTATAAAGGGACAGGCCAGCACCTGCAAGTTCAGCCTCAGCTGCCCTGCCTGCCAGGCCCCTGTGGACTATTCTGACGAGGTCCTTCGGGATGTGCTGGTGCAGGGGCTAGCTGATCAAAAGATCCAGCTCGATGTCCTTGGTGACAAGAACCAAGCGATGTCTCTCGAGGAAGTCTTCAGCCTGGTCGAATCCAAGGAGGCCGGCAAGCGGTCGGCGAGCAAACTGTTGCACGTTCAGGGTGCCCACGCCACACGCAGCAGCTCGTACAGACAGGCGTCCAGACGTCCAAGCGACCCAGCACAGGCTAAACGCCCAAGCAGCCAAACGCCGACAAAGAACCCTCCAGCCAGGGGACCGGCCCCGTCCCAGCCACCCACCTCTGAAGAATACTGCTCCTACTGTGGCAGGAGGGGGCATGGCAAGAAGGCCCCGCCGTCAGTCAGGAAGAATGCGTGCCCAGCATTCGGGAGGACATGCTCACAGTGCACAAAACCGCACCACTTCAAGGCCGTCTGTCGGGCGCAAGAAGGTGTATCTGAGATGGAGGAAGGAGCCATATTCGAGAAGCTATGTTCCGCTTCCAACCTCGGGGACACCAGCAGCCACACCGACAGTCGCAGTACCGTGATGCTCGAACACCATCTTTACGACCACCTCCAAGACTGTTGGACGAGGAAGTCATCACTCCCACAACCTTACGTCGACCTCCACATCACTGCCGCGCGCGAAGACTACAAGGCTCTCGGCTTCCTGCCACCCAGCACTAGAGTACGAGGCTCAACCCTTCCGGTGATGGCAGACACAGGATGTCAGTCGTCCCTGGCTGGCGTACAGGCTGTGCGCCGTCTGGGGATCCGACCGCAGGACCTCATCCCTGTTCGAATGCGAATGCACGCTGCCAATGAGAGACCTCTGCACATACTGGGCGCCGCTGTGCTGCGGTTCCACGGTCGGGACCCTGGTGGGAGGGAGTTGCAAACCAGGCAGCTTGTCTATGTGACCAACAGCACCAGCAAGATCTACCTGAGTCGTGAGGGCTGTGTAGCACTCGGGCTCATCTCGCGGGACTTCCCAACTGTCGGCGAGGCCAGCGCAATCCAGTAACCAGAACCACAGAGTGGTCAAGTTCGCAGAGAAGACGACGACGCCACGTGCGAGCCGACGATCAGCGGGGGGCCGACAGACGGTGGCTACTCTGTGACGGTGGCGACACCGCGTGCGACGCAGATCGCCATGCTACGGGCGAGCCGGCGCCGAGCCTGAGGCCGGCTGACGATGACGACGTCGAGTGCGACTGCCCGAGGTGTCAGCTCCCGCCGTCGCGCCCCGAGAAACTGCCGTTCCCACCCACTGAAGAGAACCGAGAGCGGCTACAACAGTGGCTGGTCGACTACTACAGCAGTACCACATTCAACACATGTGAGCACCAATCACTGCCGATGATGGACGGCCCACCTCTGCGCATGATGATGGATGAGGACGCGACACCGACGGCGTGTCACAAGGCGATCCCAGTCCCCATCCATTGGCGAGACCAGGTGAAGGCGGCCCTAGACAGAGACGTCCGGCTCGGCGTCATCGAACCGGTGCCTGTCGGGGAACCAGTAACTTTGTGTCATCGTATGGTGGTGACGGCTAAGAAGGATGGAACACCTAGACGGACGGTCGACTTACAGACGCTCAACCGCCACGCGAGGAGGGAGGCGCACCACACGAGTTCACCGTTTCATCAGGCGCGCTCCGTGCCAGCCAACACAAAGAAGACAGTCTGCGACGCCTGGAACGGATATCATAGCGTGCCCCTCCACCCGGATGACCGTCACCTGACAACGTTCGTAACGCCCTGGGGCCGCTACCGATACCGAGTCGCACCGCAAGGATATCTGGCCTCTGGCGACGGCTACACCAGGCGTTACGACGAGATCATCGCCGACGGCAAGCTGTCTCACACCTGCTACACCAAGTGCGTGGACGATGCACTCCTCTGGGCAGACACGATCGAAGACGCCTTCTGGCAGGCCGTCGAGTGGCTGGAAGTCACGGGAACAAGTGGCATCACGCTGAACTCCGATAAATTCGTATTCGCAAGCGACACTGTCCACTATGCCGGCTTCGAGATCACTCGGGACTCAGTGAGACCGTGCGCCAAGTACCTGAAGGTCATCGAAGAGTTCCCCACACCGCGGAACATAACAGACGTGAGAGCCTGGTTTGGTGTAGTCAACCAGGTGAGCTACGCCTTCAGTATGGCTGATCGCATGCGCCCATTCCGTGACCTGCTGAAGCCGAGCACCCCATTCCAGTGGGACGAGCATCTCAACATGCTCTTCGAAGAGTCAAAGAAGGTGATCATTGAGGAAATCCAGGAAGGTATCCGCATCTTCGAGCCAAACAGGCCGACCTGCTTGGCTACCGACTGGTCGAAGAGCGGGATAGGCTTCTGGCTGTTCCAGAAACACGGCAATTGTGCAGGTGAAGAACCATTCTGCTGCAAGACTGGATGGAAAATCACGCTGATTGGGAGTCGGTTCACCAACCCAGCAGAATCACGGTACAAGCCGATCGAAGGTGAGGCACTGGCGGTCGCGGAAGGTCTGGACAAAGCTTGTTTCTTCGTACTCGGTTGCGACAAACTGACGGTTGCCGTGGATCACAAGCCACTTCTCAAGATTCTGGGCGATCGATCGCTGGAAGACATCCCGAACGCAAGGCTGCGCAATCTGAAAGAAAAAAACACTTCGCTACCGCTTCAAGGTCACCTTCATCCCCGGCGTGAAGAACACGGCGGCTGATGCAGCCTCGAGATACCCTGCAGGTACACAGCAGATGCACGACGCTGCCGCACCGATCATCGACGGACCACTCCAGTGCCTGCAAGCACTAATGGCGGGCGTGCGGCTCGCTCAACCCAGTCAAGTGGCTCTCAGTGCCGACTTGCCACTATGGGAAGCAGCAGTCGGTGCGCTCGAGTGCACCTCAGTGACATGGGAGCGGGTGAAGGTGGCAACATCGAGCGACGAAGACATGCAGCATCTCCTCAACCTGGTGGAACAAGACCAGATGCCAACGCAACCACGCGAACTGCCGGCCAGCCTTCAGCCATATCACAAACTCAGGAACGACCTACTGACGCTCGACGGCGTTCTCCTCTACAAACAACGGGTGGTGATCCCACTGAAGCTGCGTCAAGCGGTCCTGACGTCACTTCACGCTGCCCACCAGGGGGTCCAGGCGATGCTGGCCAGAGCGGAGTGCTCAGTCTACTGGCCAGGCATCACCGCCGCCATCCAGGACACGCGTGAACGGTGCGGTCCGTGCAACAAGATGGCACCATCGCAACCACGGTCACCGCCGACGCCACCAGTCACTGCAGAGTATCCCTTCCAGTGTGTATGTGCGGATTACCTCACTCATGACGGCTGCGCTCTGTTGGTGATTGTGGATCGATACTCCAACTGGCCAATCGTCGAAAGGAGTGCCGGAGGTAGCGCTGGACTGGTGGCGAGCCTCAGAAGAGCGTCACTTACGGCATCCCCGACGAGCTCGCCAGTGACGGAGGCCCAGAGTTCGCCGCAGCATCCACCGCGAAGTTCCTGCAGGACTGGGAGGTACATCACCGACTATCATCAGTAGCATTTCCCCACTCCAACTGCAGAGCGGAAGTTGGAGTCAAGACCGTCAAGCGCATGATCGCGGGAAGTACCGGGAAACTGGACACGGACGAGTTTGGGAGAGCTATCCTACAATACAGGAACACGCCAGACCCCGAGACAAGTATGTCCCCTGCAACCATCCTGTTTGGCCGTCCAATCCGGGATTTTGTCCCAATCATGCCCGGGAAATATCACCCGCATCCAACGTGGAGGGAGACACTGGCTGCGAGAGAAGACGCGCTGCGCAATCGCCACATGCGCGCAGCGGAGCGGTGGAGTGAACACACACGCCGCCTCCCGCCCCTCGCCGCAGGCGACCAGGTGCGCATCCAGAATCAGGTCGGGAATCACCCCAGGCGATGGGAGAAGACTGGCCGGGTCACTGAAGTAAGGCAGCACGACCAGTACGTCGTCCGGGTGGACGGGTCCGGGCGGGTAACGCTGAGGAATCGCCAGTTCCTGCGCCGATATACACCAGCTATCGTGGTGCGTCCGCCGCCGCGGACACTGGCCGACGACGTCCTGGCTCGTCGTGCCTACACCGGCGGCCCCTCGGCCCCCTCGGCCCCGTCGGCCGGGCCGCCGACGTCGACAAGTGGCGGTCCTCCGGCGGCGGCGAACGAGACGCCTCCGCCACCTCTGACGCCGGCGCACGTCAAGCCGACACCCGAGCCCCCCGCACCAACGGCGGTGGTCCGCGAACCCGCAGCCGACGGTGGCGGGACGACCGCCGGTGAAGATTGCGAAGCTCCAGGTCCTGCAACCATCGTCCACCATCGTGAAGATCGTCCACTGGCACCGACGTCGGGGCCGGAGGTGGATGCGGCGGCGCCCGCCCCTAGGAGGTCGTCGCGGAAGAAAACGCAGCCTAAATGGTTTGAGGCCTATGAAATGTGAACATTAAAATACGGACTATGTGCCTTATGAGGCCGCCGGTTATGTGAATGGTTGACGCTGTCTCTGATCGCCAACCCGGTGTTGGCCAAGATGGCACCGAGCTGTCGAATACATGTCAGTGCGCGTGCTTACTTGTCCGCTTCACCGTGCGCTGTTTGCCGGGCTTGTATCCCAGGACACCATTTTTTCAGTTCGTTTGTTATTCGTACAGCTCAGTATACTTTTGTTTATTTTTTGTTGGCGCAAAAACTTAGGGGGAAGTAGAGAGTAATGTGATTACTAATATGATTTCCTTATTTTGCAGTGCTATCATCATTGTTCTTGTTCTCGTTCAAATAAACGATAGAGTATCAACTGCCTCTTTATCAACGGGACAATCAAATGGACGCACTCCTATCTAGTAAATTGTGCAAATACATGCAGTCCCAGTGGCTACATTCATTTATACTGAAATAGTATTACTGTAACAATGTTTTAATGATTATATATATACATATATATATATATATATATATATATATATATATATATATATATATATATATATATATATATATATATATATATATATGTATGCTTCCATTTATATTTATTTGACATAAATTCACCACATATTTAAATGTTGAATCGAACGTGAATCGATTAAAATATTTTTTTGATTCTTTGAATCAGAAAGAATCAATTATCAATTTTGTCTCCATCAATCGAATGATGATTGAATCATTCGGGTTCCAAAATGAATCATGATTGAATCGTTCCCAAAAAGTTGAATCAATAACCAGTCTGCCGGGCTAGGCTTTACGTAGTTTATTAATTCATTTGAACTTTTGGGATTTTACTAGTTAGGTGTAAATCAAGAAATTACCTAATCTTGAGCCATTAGGTAATATTTAATTTATACTGATGCCCCAGTCTGCAAACCATGACAAGGACATCAATGAGGTGTTCGGGGGCTGGGGCAGCCCGAATCTGGCCCTAAATTGAAATGGGGCAGAAGATAACCCATTTTGATTTGGGGCAGCTGCCAGCTTGTGCTAACCTAACCTACCCTGAAGAGACAATTTCCTACCAGATCGATTAATCACACCAAGACAGGTCATGCTACCATGGGGCCTTAAGTAACAGAATCTGCCCCATTTCAGGAATTTCTGTCCAAATGCTTAATAAAGCTGCCCCAGATTATTATTTTTGCTTTAATCCTGCCCCAACGAGTTCTCATGATCGAGATCTGCCACGTTGTGAAGAATGGCTGATGCCTAACAGCCCAAGGCTGTACATAATCTGAAACCTAGGTTTGCAAAACATTAGAAGATGGTGGTGCAACAGTGAGCAGTTGTGGATTGCATCATTCAAATTACTTTGAGTTTGAGATGCATACCAAAAGGTTATTTCTTGTATTGGAATGTCTAATGCACTTGCCAACCATATACACAATTTAGGACACCACTGTATTGTGATCAGGGAAATACCAGAATTTAAACAAATTGCCAACTTTTCTTGCATGACTCTAACTGGAACCTATGCCGGTAATCATTACCTAAGGTACCTGCCCACTGCCCAGGGTTAGGGTACCTATACAAATAATGGCTGGGTATGTACCCTACCAGCATGCACGGATGTTATAAATTGATGTTATTAAAGCTGGAAATGTGCACTTTCTCGTTTTTCCTAATTTTGCTTGAGACGATCCTATCACATCCTTGCCAGCTGCCACTGGATCAGCATGCATATTGTTTGTGCGCTTTACTGATTAACGCCCACCGTCACCAAACATATGGACAGAGTGAAATTGGAACCTCAAACGCATTCACATTCAGCCATTTTTAGCACATCCAGCCGGGACAGTGATACCAGTTGTGGTACGAAGAGTTTCATGCCAAATCCTTCGTTTAATATTTTACACAAATACATTGATATATACTTTCGCTGAAGATAACGTTTTAGCTCTGGTTGTATTTTGTATTTTCATAAAGATATTCCTAGCCTATATGTCCGGTGAGATATTCAGTTTTGTTAAAGGGAATAGGTCACCTTGAAAGTTGTCTCGAAGTTCAACCATACGGTGCATCTTGAGCTCAAAACTACGAATATGACTTTTGTTTGGACTTTGGACAACTGATGGATATATGTGGAGAAAGAAGTAAGTTTCTCTTCCTATTTCACGAGAAATCGTACGATAGCAGCAGGCGTTACGGCTCCCTCGCTCCGCCTGACGCCAAGTACAGTCTCTGACAAGAGGCCGCCGAGCCGCCCGGGCGGCTGAGCGGATATTAACGAGGCGTCGTGACCAGATACTACGTGCCAGAGAGTGTACCTGCCTCCGGCGGCGAGCCGGCGGCGGCGAGCGGCGAGCGAAAGGAACTGATCGTGGCCCGGAACAGCGGAATTGAAACCGGGCCCACTAGTCCTGTGTCGAAATTACTTAACGTAGGGAGGTAATTCTTTCACCACAACCCATTCTTAGATCTGCTCTACAAATCTGCTATCTCAGTCCAAAACTCCATGTTAAAGGTGAACTATTCCCTTTAAAAGGAATGTTTCACCTTTCTGAAAGTTATCAAATATACGCTGGTTGTAGTCGAAAATATGAAGCAAGTGCTGCTGAAAACAATGGTGAGATTTGTGTTTATCTCGAAGTCACTTATTTGTATACAAATTAAGTTTGTAAATTTGGGATGATGACGTCATTATTGAGTTATATACCGCTGCTGATTGGCTGACAAAGTGGGATTAGCTGAAAAAGTCGCTGTCAGCCAATCAGCGGCGGCACTAGCCTAGAACCCATTTTGCAAACTATAAATTGAATTGCTTAAAAACGGCTAAGTTTTGGGGAAAAGGACCTTAGTATTTTCGACATTTCAATAACGGCCAAAGATATCTCAGTTCTATCTCAGTTCAAAATCAATACAAAAGTGAAACATCCCCTTTAAAGGGCTAACGTTCTAATGATCATCGTTTTCACCTTCGAGAATATGAATCACCTACGACTCTTGGTGACGACGTGGCAATAAGTGACATCCAGATCGCGGAGAGGCTCATATTCGTGATGGTAGCGTAGCTCCATGTATGTGTTACAAGTCCGTCGTATTTGGATAATTTAGTGACTAAGCACTTTAAATTATCGTACGAACGCTAAGAGGGCGTAATATCCGAGTGGTTAAGACATCTGGCCCTCACGTGGGGAGCCTGTGTTTCGAACCCCGGTAGAGCTATGGCCCCTGGGCGCTCATATGACCAATGTGTTCGCTGGCGAGTCCATAAGAGTTGGCGACCAAGTGGGTCGTCATTTCTGTTATAAAAAAGGAAAAGGATCGTATGAACGCTAAATGTATAACCGTATTTTCTGGAGTTGATATGTTATACCACGTTATGGTTATCCAGATTTGTGCGCACGGTTCATTCGGTCGTCTTATGATCCTATTCCTATGTAACAAAAGTGAAATTAGGTTACAAACCTGACCCGGTAAACAACAGGCTAGCGTTCCGCGCATTTGCCGCTCGTCGGTGCACGGAGAGCTGTGACAAAACGATAATGGAGACGCCAAACGTCCTCGTTTGAAGCAGGCTCATTCCTACCTTTGGGTAAAGAAATAGCACTTTAATTTCGATGTCCGTTTAATATCATCTTTAGATCTTGTGTCAGCATATTGATAAAGTATTTTATATATGTTTAGGCGTTACATTTTTACATCCTTTCGTTTGTGTGGTATCGTCATGACACGGCCGTCTCCAGAACAGGTGCTTGTCAGTTATCGGCTCTCCACGTCTTTGCAGTACGTATTTAAAGGGGGTACGGGGCCATGCCCCCCCCCCCGATCAAAACAAATTTACACTAGATAAAATGAGATTCTATAACGACTCGACCCTACCCCCCCCCCCCCCCGGTCAACAACATTGAGGAAAATCCTGGCTACGTGCCTGCTGAAAGCCAAAAAGTTTTGCCCCCTCAAACTGAGCGGCTGGATCCGCCCCTGGACTCGTCAGCCTCGCTATCTGCCAATTCATCAATTAGAGACATTAGAAACCCGATAGTATTCAAAATTAGACAGCTGATCCAGTATTTAAGCAACAAAAACAACAGCATAAAATTCCTCTGGATCCCGGGACACGCCGGTATCCCGGGAAACGAAGAAGCCGATAGACTGGCAAAATTAAGTCTGGAGTTTCCATCAGAAAATCATTTACCAAGCCCAGTATCAGATGTTTTAAATCATATAAATTCACAACTTAGCATATTGCGCCAGAGTGAATGGGACGCTGCTCCGCATTTCCACCTACATCCAATCAAACCAAAAATCCAACATTTTATTTCCAGTCATCAGAATTGTCGAGAAAAAGAAATAGTACTAGCACGCCTCCGCCTCGGTCATACAAACATTACTAATTATTATATTATGGAAAACCTTCCGCCGCCAAAAAATTGCCAACACTGCCCAGGTTTTCCGCGCTACACTATTAAACATTTACTGATTACTTGCCCAGTGCACAACGCCAAACGCCGGAAAATAATTGAATACACGCAACGGAATCGCATTACATTAAACTTACAAACGCTGTTGGGTGATAGTTATCCAGAATTGATTGGTCTCCTAATTGATTTCCTTTACCAAACACGCTTCTTTAATCAAATATAACAGGGTTTTTTGCCTAGCGCAATTTTGGCTTTCTGCGCAGGTTTTTCCCCATTGCGATAGACGCTGTTTTTTTAAAATTAGTTAGGAGTTTTCTCCCAGCAAATACACCCCACAACCAGGTCTCGCCGGGGCGCCGGAGCCAGGGGACTGGCAACAGCCTCCCGTTGCCGCAATGATGGCGCCTAGGCTCCACCAACACTGACATCTTTCGCAAGTGTATGTTCAGATGTGTGTGTGTGTGTGTGTGTGTGTGTGTGTGTGTGTGTGTGTGTGTGTGTGTGTGTGTGTGTGTGTGTGTGTGTGTGTGTGTGTGTGTGTGTGTCTGTGTGTGTATGGAATAAAATGTGTATGTATGTGTCTCGTGTTTTATTTAATTTTGACCTTGAACGAAATAATTAACGTAAGATAGATATTATATTTTTGTTGAACAATAAACTAACGTAAAATAGACGCCCTACTCCCTAGCTTGCTCCGGGCTCACATAAACCGGTTAACGTAATTCTTTTTCCTGGCAAATTGCCAGATGTAATTTTTCCCCACCCGGGAAATGGCTATAGGCCGGCCCGGGACCCCCCAAACAAAAAACAAATTGGTAACACGTAGCTCACGAAATCGTTCCGTAGCGTAATTTAAGTATTTCGTAACGTACTGACAGACGGCTGAAACGGCGGCGCTGTGCGCCGTACGCCGTTTTTGAAACGGCGAAAACGGCGCGCCGCCGTTTTTTCGCTATCCTCGAAAAACTTTAGGGGGGAGGCGTCTAAACGCCCCACCCCCGACACGGCGCGGGTTACCATACATAGAAAGCAAAAAATATGTAAAAGTGCCATCCCCCCCGTTTCATACTATGAACCGTATGCCTTTGTAGATCCGCCTGTCGTCTGATAAAATACTCGTACCTGACGCCTGACGTTTTTTTTCCCTGAAGAAGCCCACGAATGTTGGCTGCACTGACCGCTTCATCGCCGTATCACGGTAACCTACGACATTTACGATAACTCTTGCTTGCAATTGCCGCCCCGTCGGCAGACAGAGAGGACAGTTAGAGGGCCGCACGCTAGTTTGACCGCATCCGTAACGTTGACGTGGGATAAACGTATAAACAAAATGCAGCAGATGTTTATCGCCGTCAGTGCGTCATTTTAACGACGACGCGCCAAGCAGACAACTGCCACCAAATGTACTGCTACCAACGTTTTCCATTATATCTCATAGGACACAATGGAAAAGGAAGGAAAAGAAAGGTATACGATTCTGCTATAAAGGCAAAGCTATATAATAATAATACTTATGACATGCTATAAAAGAAAACGGAAAAAATGAAAGTGACTCATATTTTATATAACTTTTTTTTGTATTAATATATAATAATAAATAATAATTTTATATAAGAGGCTTTCATATTTTATATAACTTTTTGTGAAGAAAATTGAAAGAGCTCATTTTTAGGGCAACTTCTGCTCACCAAAGTTGGGGGGCGCCGCCCCCCCGGTCCAGATGTTGGGGGGGGGGGGGGGGGGGAAGCGCCCCCGCTTCCTCCCCTGTTCCCGGGCCCCTGTTTCTGAGTCAGAGTCCTGACGTCACGCGAATGTAAAAAAATGGTTCAGCCAATCAGATTCGAAAGTAGTCGCGTAAAGATAGACTCGCATTGGAGATGTGCCAACCGGCGGCCGGCGATTCGTTTGCTAGCACCAGCTGCAAGCTGATTGGCTGAGGGTATAGCCTCTGCCGGGGCTAGAACCAGTACAACATTCTTTCGCCAGCACCGTATTCCTTCGCCAAAAACTCAAACAAATTCGGCTGGAGTCTTTTCAGTCAAGAAAACTTGCAGATAGGGGTTTCCGAACACGGGCTACAAAACCGCTATCTCAGTTTAAAACTAATGGTGAAGGTGAACTATTCCCTTTAACCCGCGCACTGCAGGGTGGGGGGGGGGGGGTGATGTCCGCCCCCCCCCCCTCAGATTTTTCGCAGATAGCGAAAAAACGGCGGCGTGCAGCGCCGCCTGATTTTGGCACACCTGTTGGGACATCAATTGCGCACACTTTGATAAAAAATATCCTCGGGTCATCTCAGGTCAGGTCACCAGACTAGGTCAAATGGCCCCACCTCCAAAAATGTTTGCAGTTGTGCCAAAGCCAGAGTTTCTCACCAATCAGTTTGCAACTTACAGGATGTCATGACGGCATAAGTACTTACAATTCGCTTATCTCGGAATTTTGATATCGGTGACCTAAGGTCAGGTCAACTTCGTAACCTCCCATAAGTCAATGGGGAAATATACAAATGCTTCCTATTTCCAGGATATGGATGATATTAGTCCAATTACTCCTGTATCATGTTATTATAAGATATACTTGATGATCCAAGTGTAAGTTTTGTTCAGTGACCCCTATGGGGTCATTTGAGGTCATCCGAAGTCTCCATCACTTTTTTTGTCAATAACTCCCGATATAATGAAGATAGAGAAGTAAAACAGACAGCAATGTGTTTGACTCGTCGTGACACGTCTTCCCATATGCAACATTCACTACTTGGGTTAACACTTGACCTTGACCTGGGGTCATTTTTTTAGATGACTTAACAAGGTCACCATGTATATCATTCGAAGCGCCTTGACGAGATAAACACAACGGCGTAAACCGTTTATCTTGATTAAGTAAAAAGTTAATAGCGAAAAACGATTTTGCAAAAAAACAGCATTTTTTTCTTTTTTGACCTTTAGAGCCTCAAATATTGACCGAGATCAAATTTGAGGACACTTTGTCGATTGAAAATTTCACTGGCTGGCGATTGCTTTTTTTCGTTTGTTTTTAATTAGCATAGTTTCCGAGATATATGAGAATTTTTGGAGCGAAGTCCTAAAACAGGAAAAAAACGGGAAAATTTGACCTTTGATGACCTCTGGTGATCTCAATTTTGACCTGACATAAAAAATACTGAAATACATTCGATAGAACTTGTATCAAGCTATCAAATTCCGCTTTCCGCTTGTCGCTACGTAACGTAGTTTTTGAGATCTCACTGGGGGCGAAAATCAACCCCCCCTGCAGTTCGTGTTCGGTGCAAACCCCCTGGAGTACACGGGTTAAAATGGCAATTGAGGCAAACTCCAAGAAGACAATAAAAACAAACTACCCACGTAAGCTCCAAATATCCCTTAGAGATGCACGACGCAAGCACCAAGAAGGCCGTGAAAAGACAGCCGAGACAAGCTCCTAAAATGCCACTAAGAAGACAACTGATGTAGACTCCACATAGGCCACTACGATAATAACCGGGAAAGCTGTTCATGCGATACTTCAGAGAAGGCTTCTACAACCACAACATATTCCGAGAAAGCCCCTAGGAAGGCGGTCGAGAAGATTTTTGACGAGGCCCTACGAAAATAGCCGGGAAGTCCCTTTCTCAAATGGAGCCCTTGCCTTCGGTTTGCCCCTCCCCGACACAAATCCAGGGCGCTGCCCTGCAGAGCATATGTTGTTGATGGTAATGGGTATCTCTGATTCCCATTGTTATCTTGTATAGCTGAGGGTAACCTTATTGTCAAAATTCTGACGCCTAAATTCTTTACAAAATGTGAATGTGAAAAAAATAAACACATTGTAAAAATGTGAATGTGGTCAATGATGTCTACCCCTTTCAAAAGTAATATTGCAAGATGACGAACAACATGTTTTAAACTGCATTACCTTGATTGTGGTTTACACTTGTGCAGTCTGATTTCCAACACATTTGTTGGACAGTAATTGTCATGGGGTTATGTTATCAAAACACCATGACACCATTCACCAACACCACCAATGGTATGTTAATGTTGCCTATCTAAATAATATCATGTCACAATCTAACAAAAACAAATAAAACTGTTTTAAAATGGGTGTTTGACTATGCACTTACTTGTTCCCAGACTTGCCACAGACATCATCTTCCTGCCAAGCTCAGATGCTGGGGAGGACAATGAGTGTCTGATACCATGCAACTGCTGCCTGCTGGTGACCCTCAAGACATCCTGTCTGGTGCACTGAGCTGCAGGTATGTGTGAAGAGAAGTGTGGAGTGAAACATTTGTTCTGGTTATAATGCAGTGCAACCAGATGAACACTTAAGCTTGAGTCAATTGGCAGCCACAGTAGAAGACAATTTCAGTGATATCATGTTTACTAGAAAGTACAATATATCCATACTGGCATACCAGGGATCTGTTCTTTTTCAACACTGCTGATTTGTTATATGGTATATATTATAGCCATGCCATGCATGACAAATGTATATTCATGCTGTTCCTTCATAAGTTTGTATGTGAATGGTTTGTTTATTATAATTTTATGTTGATTGTACCAGTACTATCATTTTGGGGAAACATTGTACTTATGTTTTCACTGTAAAGTATTTTCTGACCACTGTGACCAATGACCAGTTTTCCATATGCTATTCGTTGAACTTTGCTGTGCCACCGTGTCACTAACCTGAAGCTTTCTGCAAATATGCATTAAATACAGTTTGAAAAGAGGTGAATAGACACATGAGATTGCCAGCAGTGTTTTTTTTCTCACCCATATCCCAGATAGTATCGGTTTGCACCCAGATCCCAGACCTGTCCAAAGGCTTGGTGAAATGTGAATCAGTAATTAGTAGATGTATTGTTTGCATGATTTTTAAAAAGTAACAATCGCCTAATGTTTTTTTTGCAGGCCAAGAAGGTGACCAGAAACCTCTCCAGACAGGCACGCAGAATCAATGTGGAGAGAGGTGTGAACCATCTGTCGTCGTCAGCGAGGGCAGCTTTACCTGGCATGGACTGCCTAAGCCCGGAACACTGGAACTGGCTGATGGAGGTGTTTTACGCCGTGGCATCTGATACAGCAAAGTAAGAAGAAATTATCTATCCTCTAACCAGACTGGTTATCATCACACTCCTTATCTACAGCTGACCTTATCTACAGTGTTGTGTACTGGCCGTACCATTCATTCTAAGCCGACCACCGACTGCTGGTATACCCGTGTGTTGTGTATTGGCCATGCCACTCGCTGTCTACAGCCGAACATCGACTGCTGGTGTGCGCAGTGCGTTATGTGCTGACCATACCATTCCCTGTCACAGCCGACCACCGATTGCTGGCGTAGTCGTTGTTTACCTATTGTACTTTCCTACGTATTCGTGCCTTTTGACATGTTGACATTAATCTTCCAGCTTATTGATTTCGATTTTCCATCAATATTATATCGGTTGGTAGTTGTATTCCAGATCTAAATTTATTTCAACACACGCACTGCCCTAAGATCCCCTTTGACCCCCCTAAGATCTCGAACACCATGCAACGTAGCGACAAGCAGAACACGGTGTTAGATAGCTCGAGAGAAGCTGTATCGAAAGTATATCGGTCTTGTTTTAGGTCGTCAATATTGAGGTCGCCAGAGGTCACCGAAGGTCAAATTTCGGCTATGAGTGTCCTTGATAAAACCGTCTATATCTCGATAACTAAAAGAGTGACGTAAAACACGCGTAAAAAGCGTTCGAAAGATACTCATTTTTTTGTCGCTAAGGTTTCATCGGAATTGACCTAAGGTCAATAGTTAGGTCAGCAGAAGCCATTTAATTTGAAACATTCTAAAAATCGCCTAATGTTTTACCAAGGAATAACTTTTGAAATCGACAAAAAATCGACGACATTTCTTGATTTTTTCACAAAAGACGTAACCATGATTTATAAGAAGGTACCCGAAGCTTAATAGAATAAAACAAATTTCACCATTGTTTGCCTCGTCGAGACACATCGAATGATATTTTGGGTCACCTACTTATGTCATATCTCAAAATTGACCTGAGGTTAGGTCAAGGTCAACTCTTACATCAATGGATTTTTCTCCAAGCCCAAAATACAACGGTGAAAACCCCATTGATCTACCTTGATGTGGTAAATAGTTATTGAAGAAAACCCATGCGTGACCTGGGGGTCATCTGAGTTGACCACGTAGAGGTATAAGAACAGAAATGTGACATAGGGCTTTGCATTTGGTAGTGGACAGTTTCTACGTAAGAGCCATCATGGGTGTAGTTTTCTATAGGCCTGGTAGGGCCAGGGCCCTACCAATAATGTCGCATTTTAACATTAGGCCTATGACGTTGCATGGTAAGAATGACCTTAAAATCTATAAAGTTAGCATTGGGGCCCTACCAATCATTTTCAGGACACGACGCCCCTGAGAGCCATACATAAGCGTCGGTACCGTTCACCATGTTTTGTTCGGAATAAAGAAGGCAATTTATGTTTGTTTGTTATTTGTCCTCCACGGATTGACGGGACTCACGTTTGTGCGTGGGCTAACAAGGAGGGGATGAGACGCTATTAGTATGTCTCGCGCAAGATTCGAGAAATGTATCGTTCGATAATCCTCTACGATCTCCGCCTAGTAGTCAGTTTAATACAGAGTAATCGGTCGAGATAGTTGTGCGTTATCAGCCGAGCAGTGAGATCATGTGACCGTGTATGTGGAGACAGAAAGCTGTCTCGCTGGAGACAGGGAGATAAGAATTTGGTATCCATGGAAGCACCCTCACGAGTATCGATGGAGAACCCTCGGGTGAGTTCATCAAATGCTCTCGAAAACGGCTGTTGTTTTAAATAGGGCCTACGAGACAGCTAGATTATCTCGGAGACATACATATTGACTTTACTTGTTTTGAGTGCAATAATAGAACCTCACAATTTAAAAAATCGTTCATATCCGACACTACTCGTAAATGGAACAAATTACCACCACATGTACGGTCCCAACAATCATCACGAACCTTCAAAAAAGACATCACAGCTTTGTTGGGAGCAAGGCATCCACCTAGTTATTACACTCTCGGCTCCAAACGTGGTAACATAATACACACTCAACTACGGCTAGGAAATTCAGAAAATAAATGCACACCTGTTCCAAATACAAAAATCCCACACCCACACTGCCAATGCCGACACAGAACAGAAACCACATTGCACTTCATGTTACACTGTCCACTTTACGCGCCACTCAGACAAAGTCTCTTTCAAACTATCTCCACAGAACTAAACACCGACTTCACTCACTGCACTATACCACCAAACAATACGACACACTTATACATGGGACAAACATTAGCACTTCAAGTTCTCAGAGGGTAGCACATCTTTTCCAAACATATATTTCCGACACAAAGCGTTTCCGTTCAAATTAGCAGAGGAGCTCGGCACGCGCGGGGGGCGAAGCTGTTGCTGCGGTCATCGACTAAACAATGCACATGATAGTCAGGTGTAGAAATTCAAAATGTCGCGCGGGGGATGGTGCCTCGTTATAGGCCAAGTGTGCCTTTGCAACATCTCCCCACTACCCACTGTTGTTATTGTTGGGCTTCCAATAAATGTTTGTTGTTGTTGTTGTTGTTGTTGTTGTAAAACATTCATCTAAATCGTTTCCCCATAATCAATCAATAAACGTTTCATAAAACCGTGATGCATTCCGCGGATTAACTTGGCCAAGGACGGCAACGTATTAATGTATGCGATTTGTTTCATTGACCAATCAGGGACGTTAGCCCCGTTTACATAGCAATTTAAAAATAGTGGAACATTGTCCACTAATTGTGGAACATCTTCCATTAAGCTCGTTTGAGTAGATGTCACCACTACACCAGACTGAGATTTGGTCCAATTTGCTCAAACATGGTGTAAGAGTGATCTTGGTTCCTTTTAATTTGAAATCGTGCTTTATAAGTACTGTTAACAGCACAAACATCCAGAGCGGAGTATTTTTTCTTCCGACATTTTGACC
This sequence comes from Chirona hameri, assembly GCA_036785665.1. Lineage (NCBI taxonomy): Eukaryota > Metazoa > Arthropoda > Thecostraca > Balanomorpha > Balanidae > Chirona > Chirona hameri. Next base: position 28,815 of record JAXIVJ010013194.1, read on the forward strand.
CTCATTTGGTAGCGTAGCAGCTTTTGCGAAGACTGCTACGCTTCCATATGCGCAACCGATTTACTTTTTTCCGACGGCAGTTGCCGCTTTTTCGCGAATAAGAACTAGAGTTGCAAGGTCTCCGGAAAGTATCATACCGGTACCATACAACAACACAACCAATAACACAATGTTCCACCAATATACCGGCGCTGTCATTAGTATTTTGTCGCACATATGTTCGCATGCCGCATAGTGCATGCCGCAGGCATCTAAAAAGTGCTTGCGGTGCCTAAAAATGACCCGCTGTGTCGTGCACTGTACCGTAAGTCATGCAGCTCGAAACGTGGGAGGAGCTTATTTTAGCCAAGTTAGCGAGTACTTATTTTCGCGACCAGCACCTGACGTGAATTCTGTATAATACCACGAAAACAACACCAACAAAGGCAATACCTAGGCTGCAACAACCATACGACCAATGTGATACATAACAGCAGACGGTAAATTGACGCACTGGCGTCGTAATCGTGATCATGTGATGGTGAAAGAAACCTTCATGCTCCACTATTAGTGGACAATGTTCCACTGTTTTGAAACTGCTATGTAAACGGGGCTGTTGTCACGCTTCTTGGAGCACTTACTTCATTGCTGGCCCTATGACTTGTTTACAAATAGCATTCAAACCAGAGATATAGGAATGGATTATACTGTTCGTCACCATATGTTCGTACATATTTTTTAATTTCCCATAATGTGATTTTTTAAATAGAAAATGTAGTTATTTCACTTTTAAATTGAGGGACGATCAATTTGAAACCATACATGTGTCACATACAAATGCAGATAAATAAATCAAACTCACTTCACTTCACTTTAATACATGTTTTTTTTTTGTAGTTTGTCCCAGGGAAGCGCCATTTACTTTGTACATCTCCATTCAGCTGAACGTTCCTAAAACTATGCATACCAGGATATAACCACGATAAAACTATTGATTGTGCTACTCATTATTGGAACACAGTCAATGCGCACGTGTGCTCAAGTACCGTTTCATATTTCAAACCTGTTTTAGCCTTACCAGAGCGCGCCCGCTCGGTCATCGCCCCAAAAGGCGTTTTACTGGTATAGTATTGTGGCCTAAATCCGACGATAATTTTGTTTTCTTTCATTTCGCGAGAGAAAAAAAAATTGGAGGGGGGGGGGGGGGGGGGGGGGCGCTTGGCCCGAAGGGCGCCCTGGGTTTCTTTGCCTTCCCCATCCGAAAATACGTTCGGCCGCCACTGCCCGGACCCGGTGACTGCCGCTGTGCGGGGTAGGGTCACAGTAGGTAGGCGCTCTGTCAAAACATCAACTAGGGCACATAACGTCATAATATGCCCGTTTTTCTGCTGACGAAATTCCATTTAAATTCCTGTGAAATTATCTCAAGAAAAGTAAAAATATCGTCCTGATCCCTTCCATTCTGTCATTGCACTGATATTTTTTCCAAATGCTTTTATGATATTGCAACCTTTAATATTTCCGAATAAAGTATGGATTAATGTTTCCAAAACTGGGGGGGGGACAATCCCCCCAGTCTGACGACAGGGGGACGGTGTCACCCCGTTCCCCCTACGCCCTTGTCAGCAACTAGGTCGTTTTGGAAGGCAAAATTTCAGATTTGGAGATTTCTCAGTACTCCCGACAATCTGACTCTCTCAGTTAAAAACTGATGTTAAAGGTGCACTATATAGTCCCTTTAAGTTTCGTAATGTCTGAGCAATAACTAACACTATTCAATATTCAATTAAACGTTCGCTTCGGATGAGAACTACACTGAGATAAAAAGTTACTAGGGGTGGTTGTACTGGGGGTATTGCCACCAGTTTTACTAGGGACCTGGTAAAATTTACCAGCCCGAAAACCATGAGCTAGTCAAAGCTTACTAGCCCGGTTACGAGGGGTATTACGCTTACTAGCGCGGTTACGACGGAGGTAGCACGCTTACTAGCCCGGTTACGAGGGGGCAGTACGCTTACTAGCCCGGTTACGAAGGGGGTAGTCACGCTTACTAGCCCGGTTACGACGGGGCTAGTCACGCTTACTAGCCCGGTTACGAGGGGGCAGTACGCTTACTAGCCCGGTTACGATGGGGGTAGTCACGCTTACTAGCCCGGTTACGAGGGGGTAGTCACGCTTACTATCCCGGTTACGACGGGGGTAGTCACGCTTACTACCGCAAATACCAGGGTTCAGCGACGGTTACTAACCCTGGTACTAGGGGTATAGTAAGTGGTACTACCTCTCTTACCAGGGGAATTACCTTTCTTACCAGCCCACTTACCACATATCTATCCACCAGTTACTGCAGCTTTTGCGTTGACTATTTTTCGCCCGAATATCTCAACAACAGGCAAATTTTCCGCAACGAGATTTATTCGTACAGTAAACCAAGTTGAAACATCTGCCATGACAGTTATTACAGCAAACACGCGGCTGATCGCCTGCTCGGGAGCACCTCCGAGTGCAGGCGATCACCGTGTGTTGCCACCGAGGGGCAAAACACGGTTTCAGAACCTTTGGGGCCATGACCAATTGGCACCCTGGATCCGCCCTTGGGTTGCTGTATTCCAACAATATTCATTCTATAACAATATGCATGAACTAGGTTTCACAAGCATAACAAAATCACATGGGAGCAAACAAAACTCTACCCCAAATTTCCTGTGAAGTTTGTTGACATTGTTCAAGAATAATTGAAAGTTTGGAGATGATGCCTCTGCCTGCATACCTATCTAACTAGGAAATGATACCATGCTGTTCATAATGCAGTTAATACACTATTATACCAACAAAGAGCAACATGCATAAACTACAACCAAACATGTCAGCACTCACCCCTCCCAACACACGTAGCACGCAGACGCACTCACGGTGGAACACTTCCGCACCACGTCACGAAGTCTCTGCAGTTGCGAATCGATATGGCTGGCACTACTAACAAAGAGCAACAAGCATTAAGTACAATGCAGAGAAACTTAACACTTCACCCCTCCAACACACGTACCGACGCAACACGCACTTACGCCAACGAAGTTTGAATGCACTTCAGCGCATGCAGTTTCTGCTTGCGAATCAAGATGGCTGCCGCGTGTGCCGAATTCAGAGGGTAGTTAAAGGCCTGGTATAAGGGCGAGCCCCCTGGTAAGCACTCTAAACGGCAGCTTGCCGCGCGTGTGCCGAATGCAGGGGGTAGTTCAAGGCCTGGTTCAAGGCCGAGCCCCTGGTAGGCACTCTAGTAGGCAGATCATACGAGGGTCTCTACCATGGTTGAGACCCTGGTACTGAATACTACCATTAGCACCAGGCCTCGAAGGGTGGTATCTTGGGTGGTTGAAGGGTTTTACTAGGGAGGCTCGTAAGACCCATAGTATCTTTTTCTCTCAGTGTATATGAGCATTTGGTTGAAGCAAAGTGTTTATATGAATGCAATGTGTTTGCACCCTGACCAAACACGTACGTCGTTTGGTGTTCAATGAAAGCGAAACAATATTTGCGAATTGTTGCCAAAACGACCTTCCGTTTTGTCGCTGACTGAGGGAACAGTATTGATCTAAGCACCGCCTCCTATGAAGAACCATGCTACATATCAATCCTCGTTATCAAACAGGATGCAAACTCTCTGCAAACATGCAATTAGGACTAGTCCATGATTCCAGTGACCGATTAAAATCAAATTGAGATAGCTATAATCTCAGCTGCCATGCCGATATTATAGCTAGTTGCTTTACATGGTCCGTACGTGCTTATCACGTTTACGTGCTTATTATAATACGTGCTTAAATAATTATATTAAACGTGCTTATCGAAAAGTGTCCATAAAGAAAACTGTCAACAAATGCATTAACACTCGACTTGTGTGTCCCAGTTTGTTCTGCCGCTAGTCCGCTCCACAGAACAGATATCGAGCCATTGTGTTACGGTTCTTATCGAAACGAACACCAGCAGCGACGCTTTCTTTTTGTAAACGGAAGTAAAACACGCTTACACACAGCGGCGTGTGACCTGGAAACGGTTACGTAGTCAACATACTTCTATCAACACTGATTAGCCATGCCATCGAGACAATGATCAACCCTTAGTAGATAACACAACGTCCGTTCATGCCTCGACTCCGACACGCCCGGAAGTAAAACCTTACACAATAGTGCACTCATTTCTGCGGCTCTCAGTAGCGGGCCGCTACTGGGAGCCGACCTGGGAGTGGGTGGGATCTCTGGCTGTGGAGCGGTGCTCCGGGGGAGGCGGACCATGAGGGCGCTACGCCGACTGGCCGGCGCCAGCCCCGACGTCTGGAGCAATGTCAAGGGCAGTGCCACCGCCCCACTATAACTATAAAACGGGCCCACCCGGCACCCACGGCATCAGTGGCTCTCTCAGATCAGCGACATGAAGGTAACGAGAACACAGCAGCAGAACAGCCGGCGGCGCCGAACGGATCGGATCGCGGATCGCGGGGCCGAGATCCAGGCGAGATCCGGATCGCTGGAACGTGAAGCGAGGATTGTTGGATCGTCGGGGAAAGTTGTGGATTGAGTGCTGTGCGTCGGGTGGTCGGAGGAGAAGAGGAGGAATGTGAAGAAGTGCTGGAGATGACTGGCGAAAATGTCGCGAGGTCGCTAGCCCAGTGTTTCGTGGCGACGCCCCTCAGTCCGTCTGTTGGGCTTTTTGTGCGAGGAAGGCTGTTTTCCGGTGGCCAGGGTGGTGGTAACAGGCCTCATTATCTGCGGTGATTTGCAATTTGATTTGCATTGGTTCTAGTGTTTTGGCCTTAATGCATCACCAGCTTTGTGTACGAAAAGTTGTACTCAGAAGAGACTTTAAATATTATAAATTATTTTCGTTGCTTTTGGTGTCATAATCATGCAATGTTTGGCTTAAATTTAATTATCTTATTCGGAATTTGAGGGAAATCAATATAGTTAATTTGCCATTTATTTCATAGTCATACCGATTTTTGCTAGCGTTGTTTGTCAGTATTACACTTTAAACAAATAATTGATCGGACTAGCTTCAACATAGCTTTACCAAATTCAATATTATATGTATCATAATATTAAAATCGCAATCGTATAAAAACTATAATATAATATCATCCGAAATTTCAAGTGTGCCTAATGGAATGCGACTCCATGCCTGGTTGAAAAATCGCGAACCATACGTTAAATAAATACATTTCTGATTCAAAAGTTAAAATAACTATGATTTTGAATACCTAATTAATCATTTTATTTATGTTAATATGTTTTAGCACCTGTATGCAAGGCATTTATATTGAATATGAATATGAATATGAATATATATATATATATATATATATATATATATATATATATATATATATATATATATATATATATATATATATATATATATATATATATATATATATATATATATATCTCTTTTTATTGGTCTTACAATGTAAAATGCACAAAGTTGGAAAAAATTATTGATAGTTGTTAATTATTTCGACCACAGGTCATTATCAAAATATACCAAAGAACAGTTCTTCACAGACGCGACATGAAGTCAGGAATGTCGTAAAATAAAATAAATTGTAATAATATATTCAAATAAATTCAAATAAATTATAAAAAAGAGATGTCATATTCATGTGAAATGGTGAAATTTATTTGAATTTTACGTAGACATTCCTAAGTTTCATGTCGCGTCTGTGGGAAACTATTATTGGGTATATTTTGATAATGACCTGTGGTCGAAATAATTAATAACTATCAATTATTTGTCTACTTAGTGCGTTTTACATTGCAAGTAGGCCATTACAAAATACATATTCATAATCATTTTATTTCCTTTATTGTTCATTTTATTTTTCATCAATTTAGCATTTACATATAGCTCATTTTTCTTAGTTAAATGCTACCATGTTTATCACTACTTAATCATGCATTGAACCAAAAGTGGAGTCGACTTATTGACTGAAGCCCCAATAACGTGATCACAATGTTCCATTTTCGAAAATGACTAGTCCAATTATTACATTTGGATGAAGTTATAATTTTCAAAGTTTATCTGATCGAGATGACTCTTTTCCTGCTGACAGCGATATGTAAAAGCTCAACTTTTCGCTACTAGCTCGGTGTTTCAGTGTGCTGACTGATCCCTGTGTCTTTTGTGCGGCAGATCGTTCTCCTTGTCGCCGCCGCCGCGGCGCTGGCGTCGGCCGCCGGCCCACCTCCGCCCAGCTACGCCCCCGAGTACACCTATGCCCGGCCGTACCAGTTTAAGTACGGCGTGTCGGACTCGTACACCGGCACTGTGTTCTCTCACGAGGCGCACAGTGACAGTCAGACGGTGCTCGGCCAGTACTCGGTCAACCTGCCCGACGGCCGCGTCCAGCACGTCCGCTATACAGCAGATGAGGTCGGCGACGGCGGCTACAACGTCGTGGTCACGTACGAGGGCGTGGCGCAGTACCCGGAGGGGAACGGCGAGCACGGCAGCAGCGGCTACAGCGCGTCACGGCCCGTCTACGGCCCGCACGCCGTCTCCAGGCCTGCCTACGGTCCGGCGCCGGTCCACCCGCTGAAGCCGACCTATGGAGCCGGGCCCAGGGGATACAGAGGAGCGTCAGGCTACGCCCCCCATAGCGGCTACGGCGCCAAGGCCGGCTACAGGCCGAGCTATTCGGGGTATGGTGCTGCTCCGTCCCATTCCAAGGCGCTGAGCTACAGCGTCCCCTCCACGGACAAGGCTGGCCCCACGGCTGATGCCCATTCCAAAGCTAGTCATTCCTCGGATCCTAAGCCATCTACCACCTATGGTGTTGATGCCAAGCCTTCCACCACGTATGGTGCCTATGCTAAGCCCTCCACCATCTATGGTGCTGATGCCAAGCCCGCCACAACCTATGGTGCTGATGCCAAGCCCTCCACCACCTATGGTGCTGATGCCAAGCCCTCCACCACGTATGGTGCCGATGCGAAGCCCTCCACCACCTATGGTGCTGATGCCAAGCCCTCCACCACCTATGGTGCCTATGCCAAGCCCTCCACCACCTATGGTGCCGATGCCAAGCCTTCTACCACCTATGGTGCTGATGCCAAGCCCTCCACCACGTATGGTGCCGATCCGAAGCCCTCCATCACCTATGGTGCTGATGCCAAGCCCTCCACCACGTATGGTGCTGATGCCAAGCCCTCCACCACCTATGGTGCTGATGCCAAGCCCTCTACCACCTATGGTGCTGACGCCAAGGCTCCTAGCTATTCCTCGTATTACAAGCCCTCCACCACCTATGGTGCCGATGTCAATCCCTCCACCGCCTATGGTGCCGATGCCAAGCCCTCTACCACCTATGGTGCTGATGCCAGGCCCTCCACCACCTATGGTGCCTATGCCAAGCCCTCCACCACCTATGGTGCTGATGCCAAGCCCTCCACCACCTATGGTGCTGATACCAAGCCTTCTACCACCTATGGTGCCGATGCCAAGCCCTCTACCACCTATGGTGCCGATGCCAAGGCTCCCAGCTATTCCTCGGGTTATAAGCCCTCTACTTCTTATGGCGGCGATGCGTCCTTTCCTGAGGCTTCCAGCCATTCCGCGGGCTACAAACCCTCTACCACCTACGGAAACGCCCAGTACCCTAGCTACGACTATCGCGTCACTTCCAAGCCCGGCTCTGGGTACTCCCCGCCCTCCTACAGTCACCGTCCTGCCCACGAGCCTTCCACTTCGTACGGGTACGGAACGGGCTATGCCCACGGTTCTGCCTATACACCCGCTTATGGTTACGGATCGACCGGTCACAGCTCCGCTGGAGCTGGGTACTCCAGCCCCGCCTCTTATCCGTCCAACTCTTACAAGCCTGCTCCTGCTTATTCTGCTGGAGGTTATCACCGTCCCACGTATAGCTACAGCCCGGCGCCATACAAGCCAGTGACCGAGTACAGCTCTTATCCTGCCTACGTGGCAGCCTCTGTCTACGGTCACGCCTCCCCATACGCCCCTGTCTCTGGCTACCTGGCCAACCACCCTGCTGCTTCCTACAAGCCTGTGTCCAGCTATGGTGCCAATATAACTTACGAACCCAAGCCGTCCTACCATCCCCAGCCGTCCTATAAGCCTGTATCTTCCTACAAAGCTGAGCCTGTCTTCAAGGCGGAGCCTGCTCACCCCACACCCTACAGACCTGCTCTCTCTCACAAGGCGGAGCCTGCTCACCCCACATCCTACAGACCTGCTCCCTCTCACAAGGCGGAGCCTGCCCACCCCACCTCCTACAGACCTGCTCCTTCCCACAAGGCGGAGCCTGCTCACCCCACCTCCTACAGACCTGCTCCCTCCCACAAGGCGGAGCCTGCCCTCCCCACCTCCTACAGACCTGCTCCCTCCCACAAGGCGGAGCCTGCCCTCCCCACCTCCTACAGACCTGCTCCTTCCCACAAGGCGGAGCCTGCTCACCCCACCTCCTACAGACCTGCTCCCTCTCCCAAGGCGGAGCCTGCTCACCCCACCTCCTACAGACCTGCTCCCTCCCACAAGGCGGAGCCTGCTCATCCCACCTCCTACAGACCTGCTCATTCCCACAAGGCGGAGCCTGCTCACCCCACCTCCTACAGACTTGCTCCCTCTCACAAGGCGGAGCCTGCTCACCCCACACCCTACAGACCTGCTCCCTCCCACAAGGCGGAGCCTGCCCACCCCACCTCCTACAGACCTGCTCCTTCCCACAAGGCGGAGCCTGCTCACCCCACCTCCTACAGACCTGCTCACTCTCACAAGGCGGAGCCTGCTCACCCCACATCCTACAGACCTGCTCCCTCCCACAAGGCGGAGCCTGCCCACCCCACCTCCTACAGACCTGCTCCTTCCACAAGGCGGAGCCTGCCCACCCCACCTCCCACAGACCTGCTCCCTCCCACAAGGCGGAGCCTGCTCACACTACTCCCTACAGACCTGCTCCCTCCCACAAGGCGAAACCTGCTCACCCCACCTCCTACAGACCTGCTCCCTCTCACAAGGCGAAACCTGCTCACCCCACCTCCTACAGACCTGCTCCCTCCCACAAGGCGGCCCACCCCACCTCATACAGACCTGCTCCCTCCCACATGGCGGAGCCTGCTAACACTACTCCCTACAAAGCACATTCCTCCACTGGGTACAAACCT
>JAXIVJ010013195.1:0-27500 GCA_036785665.1 Chirona hameri
CGAGGGCTTAGTATGCCGGCCGAACGCCGCCAACGCGACACACCACGTCGTTTTTGCCGCCGCCGACGTTCGCGGTGCACGCAAAACCGCACCGTTTTGACGTCTCGGTCAGAGCAGAGCGCCGCATTCGTCGCCGCCGGCGAGTCCGGCACGAGACGAGTGCGCAACGACGGCAAGAACGGGCCAGTGACATGGCTGACGGGGGAGGCGGGACGGAAAATCGCCGACAGGGGGTCAGTATATAGCCGCAGATGCCACCGGAACACAAACAGAAGGCGAGAGAGGTGAACAGGAAGAGGCGGTGACAACAGAGACGGTGACTACAGAGGCGGGGACTACAGAGGCGGTGACTGCAGAGGCGGTGACTGCAGAGGCGGTGAACACAGAGACGGTAAACACAAAGGCGGTGACTGCAGAGGCGGTGAACACAGGCGTCATGAGACTGGTGAGTTGGTGCTGAGTGCGGTGACTGAAGTATACTGATACATGCAATGCTTGCGAATTTATTGAAGAATGTCGTTGCTGGGTTACACTGACTAATTGGGTTAGTACATAACGCAACGCAAATTGTGCTTTCCTATTCTTGTGGAAAACTGGCGGAGATCCAGGAGCTTGGATTTCATTGCGAATGATGTACGATAGCATCATTGGTCTGGTGCCACCTGCGGTTTAAACATTGTTGGAGGTGTTTATAACTCGATAACTTGCTGTTTGCCGCGTTATTGGTGTTGCCTAGGTTGTCCGCTCCCGCAGGTGTTGCCTAGGTTGCCCGCTCCCCGCAGGTGTTGCCTAGGTTGTCCGCTCCCCGCAGGTGTTGTCTAGGTTGTCGCTCCCCGCAGGTGTTGTCTAGGTTGTCTCCGCTCCCCGCAGGTGTTGCCTAGGTTGTCCGCTCCCCGCAGGTGTTGCCTAGGTTGTCCGCTCCCCGCAGGTGTTGTCTAGGTTGTCGCTCCCCGCAGGTGTTGTCTAGGTTGTCTCCGCTCCCCGCAGGTGTTGCCTAGGTTGTCCGCTCCCGCAGGTGTTGTCTAGGTTGTCTCCGCTCCCCGCAGGTGTTGCCTAGGTTGTCCGCTCCCCGCAGGCGTTGCCTAGGTTGTCCGCTCCCCGCAGGTGTTGCCTAGGTTGTCCGCTCCCCGCAGGTGTTGCCTAGGTTGTCTCCGCTCCCCGCAGGTGTTGTCTAGGTTGTCTCCGCTCCCCGCAGGTGTTGCCTAGGTTGTCGCTCCCCGCAGGTGTTGTCTAGGTTGTCTCCGCTCCCCGCAGGTGTTGCCTAGGTTGTCCGCTCCCCGCAGGCGTTGCCTAGGTTGTCTCCGCTCCCCGCAGGTGTTGCCTAGGTTGTCGCGCCCCGCAGGTGTTGTCTAGGTTGTCTCCGCTCCCCGCAGGTGTTGCCTAGGTTGTCCGCTCCCCGCAGGTGTTGTCTAGGTTGTCTCCGCTCCCCGCAGGTGTTGCCTAGGTTGTCGCTCCCCGCTGGTGTTGTCTAGGTTGTCTCCGCTCCCCGCAGGTGTTGCCTAGGTTGTCCGCTCCCCGCAGGCGTTGCCTAGGTTGTCTCCGCTCCCCGCAGGTGTTGTCTAGGTTGTCTCCGCTCCCCACAGGTGTTGCCTAGGTTGTCCGATCCCCGCAGGTGTTGCCTAGGTTGTCCGCTCTCCGCAGGTGTTGTCTAGGTTGTCGCTCCCCGCAGGTGTTGCCTAGGTTGTCTCCGCTCCCCGCAGGCGTTGCTTAGGTTGTCCGCTCCCCGCAGGCGTTGCCTAGGTTGTCCGCTCCCCGCAGGTGTTGCCTAGGTTGTCTCCGCTCCCCGCAGGTGTTGTCTAGGTTGTCGCTCCCCGCAGGTGTTGCCTAGGTTGTCCGCTCCCCGCAGGTGTTGCCTAGGTTGTCCGCTCCCCGCAGGTGTTGCCTAGGTTGTCTCCGCTCCCCGCAGGTGTTGCCTAGGTTGCCCGCTCCCCGCAGGTGTTGTCTAGGTTGTCTCCGCTCCCCGCAGGCGTTGCCTAGGTTGTCTCCGCTCCCCGCAGGTGTTGCCTAGGTTGTCCGCTCCCCGCAGGTGTTGCCTAGGTTGTCTCCGCTCCCCGCAGGTGTTGTCTAGGTTGTCGCTCCCCGCAGGTGTTGCCTAGGTTGTCTCCGCTCCCCGCAGGCGTTGCCTAGGTTGTCCGCTCCCCGCAGGTGTTGCCTAGGTTGTCCGCTCCACGCAGGTGTTGTCTAGGTTGTCCACTCCCCGCAGGTGTTGCCTAGGTTGTCCGCTCCCCGCAGGCGTTGCCTAGGTTGTCCGCTCCCCGCAGGTGTTGCCTAGGTTGTCCGCTCCCCGCAGGTAACTGCACAGTCGGTGGTGCTGAGCGGTGTATTGGCCGTTCTGTGTATACTTTGACATCTCCGTGTTCACGTTTTGCAGCTCCCGGTGCTGGTCTGTCTGTGTGCCTATATATACTCTGACATCTCCGTGTTCACGTTTTGCAGCTCCCGGTGCTGGTCTGTCTGTGTGCCTGTATATACTCTGACATCTCCGTGTTCACGTTTTGCAGCTCCCGGTGCTGGTCTGTCTGTGTGCCTGTATATACTCTGACATCTCCGTGTTCACGTTTTGCAGCTCCCGGTGCTGGTCTGTCTGTGTGCCTGTATATACTCTGACATCTCCGTGTTCACGTTTTGCAGCTCCCGGTGCTGGTCTGTCTGTGTGCCTGTATATACTCTGACATCTCCGTGTTCACGTTTTGCAGCTCCCGGTGCAGGTCTGTCTGTGTGCCTGTATATACTCTGACAACTCCGTGTTCACGTTTTGCAGCTCCCGGTGCTGGTCTGTCTGTGTGCCTGTATATACTCTGACATCTCCGTGTTTACGTTTTGCAGCTCCCCCGGTGCTGGTCTGTCTGTGTGCCTGTATATACTCTGACATCTCCGTGTTCACGTTTTGCAGCTCCCGGTGCTGGTCTGTCTGTGTGCCTGTATATACTCTGACATCTCCGTGTTTACGTTTTGCAGCTCCCCCGGTGCTGGTCTGTCTGTGTGCCTGTATATACTCTGACATCTCCGTGTTCACGTTTTGCAGCTCCCCCGGTGCTGGTCTGTCTGTGTGCCTGTATATACTCTGACATCTCCGTGTTCACGTTTTGCAGCTCCCGGTGCTCGTCTGTCTGTGTGCGGCGCTGGTGCTGGTCCCAGCAGCTCCGCAGCAGCCCCTGGGCGCCGGACAAGAGGCTGAAGCAGCACCCTTCTCAGACTTCTCAACCACAGAGGACGACCTGCAAGGCTCGGAGACTATCGGCACACTGAAGGTGGCCAGGCCGCCGCACCACCGGCCGCTCAGGCCGAACAGGCCGCACTACGTCGTCTACCACGTGCCACACGGTCACGGCAGTCACGGTCAAGGTCACGGCGGTAAAGGTCACAGTGGTCACGGCGGCGGCTGGGGCGGGGGCGGCGGCTGGGGCGGCGGCTGGGGCGGCGGCTGGGGCGGAGGACACGGCGGAGGACACGGCGGAGGACACGGCGGCTGGGGCAGCAGCGGCTCGGGCGGAGGATGGGGCGGAGGATGGCGCGGATGGAAACGTCGTCCCGGCTATGTCATCGTACTGCAAAGGTAAGGGATATGTGTATTGGAGTGTCGTACTGCGATGCAATGTGTGGCAGTGTTGAGGGTGCTGCTTAAGTGTATGAAGAGGTTGAGAGACGAATTAAGCACTCCGTCAAGAGTTACTAGTCGATGGCCTAGTACCATATTCATTGTGGTAGAGGCATCAAAATTCACATGCGAAGCACTTACTGAAAACTATATTTTTTCAAAGTATTTGGTCTGTTAAAAGTGGCATTGCTCTTGGGCTGATCTTACTCATGAAATTGGTAATGAACTTGCAATCTAGTATAGATGCAAGAATAATTCATGACTTGTCACCTGAATGCCAATATTTTTTTATTTATTATAACCTAAACACAAATCGGCGTATCTGATTTGATACATTGCAGTATGTGGAACATGTGCCGGAGTGTATGTGTGGTATCTGGAGAGTCGGCAGTTCCTGCGTGACAATATGACTGATCGGTATGCCAGTCGCCATTCCTGGTCGCCGTGTTCAGGGTCGCACGTTGTCAGTTTTAGCTGAGGGCCAATGCAGCTAACACTGTGCCCAGAAACCACTTCTGAGCGTTAGCGTTAGCGTGTCCTGTCCGTGGGGACATGTTTAATGCATGGCCCCTGCACTGGCCGTCTGAGACGGGGCTAGCATACCATGGGCTAGCGTCACCCAGCATAACATGGGCTAGCGTCACTCAGCATAACATGGGCTAGCGTCGCCCAGCATAACATGGCTATATAGACCCGACCAAGGTTGTCTCAAGGTCACTCGAGGTGCGGGGGCTGCGGGGGCTGCAGGGGGCTGCAGGGGGCTGCAGGGGTTGCAGGGGCTGCAGGGGCGGCAGGGGCTGCAGGGGGCGGCAGGGACTGCAGTGGGCTGCAGGGGCTGCAGGGGCTGCAGGGGCTGCAGGGGCTGCAGGGGCTGCAGGGGCTGCAAGGGGCGGCAGGGGACTGCAGTGGGCTGCAGGGGCTGCAGGGGGCTGCAGGGGGCTGCGGGGGCTGCGGGGGCTGCAGGGGCTGCAGGGGCTGCAGGGGGCTGCAGGGGACTGCAGGGGCTGCAGGGGCTGCAGGGGACTGCAGGAGCTGCAGGAGCTGCAGGGGACTTCGGTGCCGCCATGCTATTTATGGTCGTCTCAGACGCGCATCTTTGAGAGACACGTGTCACAGCACCACGCAGCAGACATTGGAATTTGCCGGCCACCACTCTGAAATGGTTCCCATGGCAACGCACCTGATCATTGATCAACTCCCATCCCAGCTGGAAACAGAGCTGAGAGCTGTTAACCTTGCGCACCGCTGGACGACCTGCAGTGCAGGGAGGTATGCACGGCTTAACGTGTTTGGATTTTCTTTAGTATTTCATGTTTTGCCTTAGCATACTAAAACAAAATTCGTTAAACATTTTAATTGTTGCATTTCTAGAAAAGGTCGATTCGATTTCGATGGGACGTCTACCATTCGATTATGTGTGGCCGTGACCTGTGACCTGTTCAGTGAACACTGACCTCAGCCCAGTGGTGGTGCAGCGGAACAGGGATAGCCGTTTCTCCTCTCCCCGGACCACTATTCCTCTAACAGGACGTACTTTAATAAGCTATGCCTGCAGGGTAGATCAGGTGCTGCCTGGCGGTCACCGTATGGTGGTCACCTGATGACGGTCACCTGATAACGGTCACCTGATGACGGTCACCTGATGACGGTCACCTGATGACGGTCACCTGATAACGGTCACCTGATGACGGTCACCTGATGACGGTCACCTGATGACGGTCACCTGATGACGGTCACCTGATGACGGTCACCTGATGACGGTCACCGTATGGTGGTCACCGTATGACGGTCACCTGATGACGGTCACCTGATAACGGTCACCTGATGACGGTCACCGTATGGTGGTCACCGTATGACGGTCACCGTATGACGGTCACCTGATAACGGTCACCTGATGACGGTCACCGTATGGTGGTCACCTGACGACGGTCACCGTATGACGGTCACCTGATAACGGTCACCTGATGACGGTCACCTGATGACGGTCACCTGATGACGGTCACCTGATGACGGTCACCTGATGACGGTCACCGTATGGTGGTCACCGTATGACGGTCACCGTATGACGGTCACCTGATAACGGTCACCTGATGACGGTCACCGTATGGTGGTCACCTGATGACGGTCACCGTATGACGGTCACCTGATGACGGTCACCTGATGACGGTCACCTGATGACGGTCACCTGATGACGGTCACCTGATGACGGTCACCTGATGACGGTCACCTGATGACGGTCACCTGATGACGGTCACCTGATGACGGTCACCTGATGACGGTCACCTGATGACGGTCACCTGATGACGGTCACCTGATGACGGTCACCTGATGACGGTCACCGTATGGCGGTCACCTGATGACGGTCACCTGATGACGGTCACCGTATGGCGGTCACCGTATGACGGTCACCTGATAACGGTCACCTGATGACGGTCACCTGATGACGGTCACCTGATAACGGTCACCTGATGACGGTCACCGTATGGCGGTCACCTGCTGACGGTCACCGTATGGCGGTCACCTGATGACGGTCACCGTATGGCGGTCACCTGATGACGGTCACCTGATGACGGTCACCGTATGGCGGTCACCTGATGACGGTCACCTGATGACGGTCACCTGATGACGGTCACCTGATGACGGTCACCTGATGACGGTCACCTGATGACGGTCACCTGATGACGGTCACCTGATGACGGTCATTCAATCACCAGGCTCCGGAGGACGCTTAACTTATTAGGGTCCCGTGCTATGTAACTTAATGCAAGATACTGTATTCATCAATTATGCATGAGACAGAAGTGCATTTGATTCAGTTGTATAGGGAATGTATGCAGTAACGTTACAAGTTCAAGGTCTCTTCTTATTTACATGCCACTCGTCTGGAATCTGCAGCGATGCACGTGTGTGTTCGTTTAATGTGTATACTTCTATTGCAACATCAGTCATCGCATAATTTGGCAGTTATTTATTTATTTATTTGACTTGCGGCAACTTCGACATCAGTGTGACTATTACAGCGCCGTCGCATTTAGTCTCTTTCTCTCTCTCTTTTCAGGCCGGTGAGTCACGGATGGGGTAACAGTGGCCACCACAGCCAGTACTGGGGCGAGGAGGAGTACCCAGCTCACCAGCCGCACGGTACCGGTACCGAGTACCAGCAGCGGTACACCGAGCTCCCGCAGCAGTACCAGGAGTACGGGGTACAGGAGCAGGAGTACGGGGCACAGGAGCAGGAGTACGGGGCACAGGAGCAGGAGTACGGGGCACAGGAGCAGGAGTACGGAATGCAGCAGGAGCAGGAGTACGGAATGCAGCAGCAGGAGGAGTACGGGGCACAGGAGCAGGAGTACGGAATGCAGCAGGAGCAGGAGTACGGAATGCAGCAGCAGGAGGAGTACGGGGCACAGGAGCAGGAGTACGGAATGCAGCAGGAGCAGGAGTACGGAATGCAGCAGCAGCAGGAGTACGGCGGTGATGCGATGTACCCCGAGTAGACGCATGCTTGTTTAACAGTTGGAGACAGAGATGGATGTAATATTATGCAGCGTTCTTAGTGCCACTGGCTGAGACATGCCTCGCACAGGACGGTGGTTGCATGCCTCGCGGTGCCTTATCGCTATTGAGGTGTTGCTGTTGAGTGTAGCGGAATAGTAGTGTACATTGCACAGTCGCGCTATTCGTGCTGTTTGTAGCTGTTGTTCTTACAAGGACCTGTTTTTCCTGCAGCTCTTAAATAATGACAGAGAAGTTTTAAATAATCAAATAATGACAACATTTTAAATGTTAAAGGTTGTTTTGTTTAACTGTTGTGTATTTGTAATACAGGGGACAGATATTTCCAGTTTTCTGGTGGGTTGCCTTTGGATTTAGGAATATGAAATCAATTGCTCCAAAATTATGCCTACTGCATAACTGCCTGTCCACAAACCTAAACTATCTTATAGCCCAAGTAGGAATTGAAATAAAACGACATTTTGTATCAGCGAGTACTTTTGGACGAGTCTTTTTCATCGTGAAACATGCATAAACGGTGAATAGGTATTAGGCAATTGGCAGCTCAAATTACATACTGGTTTTAGAAGAGTATTTAGCACACGGGAAACAATAATATAGGGGGGATTGGGGGAACGCCGAACTACGGGAAAAGCCGAAATTGTCAATTACGCTTAAACGCGTGGGAGGCGCCGACTTTTGTGGACAGTTCCAGAAGGCTTAGCTAGAAATGGTGTGTTGCTGCCGAAATCGCGCCGGTACTGCCATTTACTGAGATGCTGCGCGGTTGGAGCGCTTTTTAGGGTAGTTAAAAATCAACAAGGTGTCATTGTAGAGTTGCTATAATTTTTCGTTGGTGCATAATACTTGGATATTAATAAGTATGCCTCAATCTGCAATGTATAAGGTAACCCAAAATATGAAATTAAGATATTTGACCCCACGGCCATGCTCTCGACAGCAATAGATTGAAGACATGTCTCCAGGGGCAACACCGAGATAGTGCTGACAATTTCAGCTAACGATGCCACCAAGCTAACGATAACACCGAGATAGTGCTGACAATTTCAGCTAACGATGCCGTCAAGCTAACGATAACACCGAGATAGTGCTGACAATTTCAGCTAACGATGCCATCAAGCTAACGATGTCATCAACGAATGCTTGACGTAGGCCAGCTTCTCTTTTCCGTGTGACGTGCGACACGGTCTACCACGTACTTTAATGCGTCCAACACCACGATCAAGTCCCCAGCCCATACTCTGTACACAGGGCTGTCATTTTATATATCTTTGTGGTTGCCCGAGCACCCACAATCCTGATCTGAGCACCCATAATCCTGATCTGAGCACCTACAATCCTGATCTGAGCACCCACAATCCTGATCTGAGCACCCACAATCCCGGCTTGAGCACCCACAATGAATATTTGCTATTTTCCACCAAAGTAGCGCTCTCTCGGCAAGGGTGGATCCAGGAGCCGCCTGGTGCCCCCCATGGCCGGCCGCCGCTCGGTGCCCCCATGGCCGGCCGCCGCTCGGCGCCCCCATGGCCGGCCGCCGCTCGGCGCCCTCTGGCCGCCCGCCACTCGGCGCCCTCTGGCCGCCCTCTGGGTGCCCTCTGGCCGATCAACGCGTACCTATGGACCACTCGGCGACAATGTCGGCATTGCTCGGCGCCCCTCCTCGGGCATCCGGGATGATCAACCGGGATGATCATCACCCCTGTCCTCACCATCACCCCTGAGATGATCATCACCCCCGTCCGGCCTGCATGGCGTCCACCAGGCGGCTCGGCGTCCCCCTGGGCAGCTCAGCGCACCTCTCTGGGCTGCTCGGCGTCCCCCTGGGCAGCTCAGCGCACCTCTCTGGGCTGCTCGGCGCCCAGGAATGATTGGCGCCCCTGTCCGTGCGACTCGGCGCCCCAATCCGGGCAGCTCAGCGCCCCTGTCCGGATTGCTTGGCGCCCCCTAGGCCGCTCGGCGCCACTTTCCGGGTCGCTCGATGTCCCTCACCGGGCAGCTCGGTGCCGCTTTCCGGGAGTTTGGCGCCCTCTCCGGGTCGCTCAGCGCCCCTTGCCGCCCTGCTGCCAATTCGAGAGGTCGCGAAGGTCCAAAACACCGTGCCGCCCATTCAACGCGCCGTAAAGCTGCGTCATCTGAGGCGCCCTGCTGACCATCTAAGGCACCGTGTAGCTGGGTCATCTGAGGCGCCCTACCGACCATCTAAGGCACTGTAAATCTGGGTCATCTGAGGCGCCCTACCGACCATCTAAGGCGCCGTAAAGCTGCGTCATCTGAGGCGCCCTACCGACCATCTAAGGCGCCGTGAAGCTGGGTCATCTGAGGCGCCCTACCGACCATCTAAGGCGCCGTGAAGCTGGGTCATCTGATGCGCCCTACCGACCATCTAAGGCACCGTGCAGCTGGGTCATCTGAGGTACCCTACCGACCATCTAAGGCACCGTGAAGCTGCGTCATCTGAGGCAGTGGCGGATCCAGGGTGGGGGGAGGGGGGGAGCAGTAGAGGCTGAAGCCCCCTGCCTTAGAAAACGGCGTCCTCGGACACCGCGGCGCCGAAGGTGCCGCGACGCTGTCCTTGCAAAGGATTTGCCGGCGCAGAAGGTGCCGTGGCGTTCTCGGGAGGCCGCCAGGGCGCCCTTGTGTCTACCGACAGCGTCGTAGCACTCTTGAAAGGCACCCTGGCACCCTCAGAAGACATCTTGCCGCCCTCACAACGCATTATGCCACCCTCAGAAAGTACATCGCCGCCCTCGGAAGGCATTATGCCGCCCTCAGAGCGCATTATGCCGCCCTCAGAAAGCATCATGCCGCTCTTGGAAAACATCGTGTCACCCTCGGAAGACATTTTGCCGCCCGCGTGAAAGGTCCGAGACACCGTGCCGACCATTCAACGCACCGTAAAGCTGCCCTCGGAAGATGTCTTGTCGCCCTCGGAAGGCATCCTGCTGCCATCAGAGCGCATTATGCCGCTCTTGGAACCATCATGCCGCCCTCGGAGACATATTGCCGCCCTCAGAGGGCATCTTGCCGCCCTCAGAGCGCATTATGGCGCCCTCAGAAGGCATCATTCCGCCCTCAGAGCGCATTATGCCGCCCTCGGAAAGCATCATGTCGCCCTTGGAAAACATCTTGCCGCCCTCGGAAGACATTTTACCGCCCTCAGAGTGCATTATGCCGCCTTAGGAGTTCGGAAGATGTCTTACCACCCTCGGAAGGTATCATACCGCCCCCTGAATGGCACCTTGCCGGCCTGAGAGCGATGCGGTATCCCGGCGCACTCAGAATGATGGCACCCTGACACCTTCAGCTTCCCTCCGACGGCGACCGGGCGCCCGTGACCTTTGAAACTAATAACACGCTTTTGCCATAGGCGTAACCACATTCCGAAAGTAGGTGGGAGACGGAGGCACTTTGAAGTCGATTCTTTCCATGACAACACCCATAGGCGTAATGTTAAAATCCGAAAATGTTACTGGGGACTGATCCCCAGTGACCCCAGTGGTGGCTACGCGTCTGCCTTTTGCCCCCTCCCCCACCCCCGATAGCGCCCTGGATGGCGCCTACGAAGAGGCCTGGACCCCATTAAAAAACCGTGACACTTTTTTTAAATATGCCTGGCGAGGCGTTGAAGGTGCCGACGTATTGTACCTTTCACACTCGGGGCGCCTAAAAATAGCTTGGATGAATGCCCAATGTCCATGTCCACAGCTCCGCAGAAACATTTTCATCGTCCGTCACCGATTTTTACACGATTTGGTCCTAAGGTCAAATCGAACCTCCTGCTTTCAAAAATCAGGTCTATTTTGACCTTACTGGTCTCCTTCAAGATCAAATTCAAGGTCAAACAACGGGGAACGCTGTAGCGCCCAAAGTTACCGTCCGATCGCGACAAAATAGTCTCAAACGATTTGCAGTGCCCAGTTCCAGGATGACAAGCATTTTCAGAGTTGTGCCCCGTGACCTTCAAGGTCAAATTCAAGGTTGAAGGACGGGGAACGCTGTAGTGCACAAAGTTACCGTCCGATCGCGACAAATTGGTCTCAAACGATTCCTTGTGCCCAGTTCCAAGTTAACAAGAATGTTCAGAGTTGTGCCCCGTGGCCTTCAAGGTCAAGCCCCGTGACCTTCAATGTCAAATTCAGGTTCAAAGGACTGTGAACGCTGTAGCGCCCAAAGTTACCGTCCAATCACGACAAAAATGATCTCAAACGATTCCCCGTCCCCATTTCCAGAATGACAAGCATTCTTAGATTTGTTCCCCGTGACCTTCAAGTTAGCGCCCAAAGTTGGGCGCTACAGCGTTCCCCGTCTTTTGACCTTGAAGGTCACGGGGAACAACTCTAAGAATACTTGTCATCCTGGAAATGGGCTCGGGACATCGTTTGAGACCATTGGTGTTGCAATCGGACGCAAACTTTGGGCGCTACAGCGTCCCCCGTCCTTTGACATTGAATTTGATCTTGAACGAGACATGTAAGGTCAAAATGGACCTGATTCTGGGAAACAGGAGGTTCGATTTGACCTTGAGACCAAATGTCGTAAAAGTCGGTGACCGACGCTTAAAACGTTCTATCCCTTGGATTGGCGCGACCCAATAAGAACGACTCAACTGTCGTAACACAAGATTTTGCTCCTTGTTTATCCACGTATGCAACTTAGTTTCCCGATGTTGCGACAATATATTTGTTTGCTTCTCCGGGCTACATAGTACATGTAGTTAGCCCAGAGAAAACAAAAATCATGTGAATCTTGTGAATCATGTGAACCTACGTATACGTAGATCCGCAGTCTGACCTTCCGATCATGACACCACTTGGCGGCATGACATAAAATTCGCAATTGCTTAATACAAATTTCGAAAATAGGAAAATGAATTAATTAAGTGTCTCACAGACTTCAAAATGTTATCAAATGTCAAAAAGGCAGTTTTTGGCAGAACAGTTTTTGCTCGCAGAACAGTTGTTCGCAAATAACATTTTACCTAATAACGATAAGGCATTAATTTAGACACCATCGTGTTTGTCTCGTCAAGACGCTTTTAATCATATTCATGTTGACCAGTTAACCCGGCATTGACTGGGGTCTCAGCCAGGGGCGGAGGCAGAATTTCTCCCAGGGGGGTGGAGGGGGGGGGGGCAAATGAGATCAGAGGGCCCTCGTAGCCAAGGGGGCCCACATAATTAACACAGTACCGTATGTTGTATGTTGTAAAACAACGACAAATAACTTTCGACAACGAATGTTTTTTATTGTTTTTATTTTTGGGAGTCAAAAACTCCAATTTTGGCAAATCCGTGATACATATTTGCAATACAATGTCATTTCTTTGCATTTGGCGTTTTTTATTTGCAATTTTCTTCAAAAATCTATTTTCTACGATTTTCCAAACATTTATTGTTTTTTTCACCGAAAATGGCATGACATGACGTGATTAAAACGTCATTATCTCCCAAAGTACAACACCATTTGCATTGAAATGTTGTGATAAGACGTAGAATTGCTGCAGCATAAGGTGCTGAAAGGTTGACGTCGATATCTATCACTGTGATTGATGCATTGTTCTTCTCATGTCTACCAGTGACAAGTGTTTGCCAATGCCAAAAGGTAATCATGGTTAGGGATATCGACACCTTCTGAACAACAGTTAAGAGCAGAAACCAATGATAATGACTGAAGTACAAATCATAACTTTAAATGTAAACGGTCTCAGAGGAACTGATGGAGTTGTACCCAAACGTATACAAATCTTCTCATGGTTACGCAAAAATAATGTTGATATATGCCTATTGCAAGAAACTCATTCTGACAACCGTACAGAACATACCTGGTGCAATGAATGGGGAGGCAGTAGTTGTTGGGCTCACGGAGAAAGTAATGCTCGCGGAGTAAGCATACTCTTTCGCCCTGGCCTTAACCTTGAGGTTTGGAACGTGCAACGAGACAGTAGTGGTAGGTTTGTGGTACTGGGAGTGACCTTATCCGGAACAAGAATAACGCTAGCGAGCATTTATGGGCCCAATACCGATGATAGCGCTGAATTTGAGAGGCTCTTTGAGGCATGCGATGACATAGAAACAGATTTGGCTATAATTGCAGGGGATTTTAACTTCTGTTTCAACCTTAGTTTGGACAGAGTGAGCGGTGCAAGGAGGGTAGCTAACAACCATAGATGCAAAAGATTAGTACAACAGTACATGCGGGATTGACATTTGGAGATTCAGTAATCCTAACAAACGTAGATACTCGTACCAGAGAAGTAGACCACTTTGTAAGTCTCGAATATATTTTGTCCTTATCTCAGATGGACTCTGCCCAAATGTAATCAAGTCGGATATTACAGATGGATACTTAAGTGATCATAAAATGTGCACTCTTCAAGTCCGGCTGAGTCGAACGAACGTGGGAAGATCTTATTGGAAATTTCAAGACTCAGCGTTGACAGACACAGAATTTGAAACACAAGCTAAGGGAAAGTTAACCGAAATCATAGAATTAAACGATTCGCCCGGCCTCTCACGTACACTGCTACTACAAACAGTGCTATGCGTCATGATAGGATGGGTTATACAGCACCAGAGTGGGAAGACGTACACTGCTACTACAAACAGTGCTATGCGTCATGAGAGGATGGGTTATACAGTACCAGAGTAGGAAGACGTACACTGCTACTACAAACAGTGCTATGCGTCATGAGAGGATGGGTTATACAGTACCAGAGTAGGAAGACGTACACTGCTACTACAAACAGTGCTATGCGTCATGAGAGGATGGGTTATACAGTACCAGAGTAGGAAGACGTACACTGCTACTACAAACAGTGCTATGCGTCATGAGAGGATGGGTTATACAGTACCAGAGTAGGAAGACGTACACTGCTACTACAAACAGTGCTATGCGTCATGAGAGGATGGGTTATACAGTACCAGAGTAGGAAGACGTACACTGCTACTACAAACAGTGCTATGCGTCATGAGAGGATGGGTTATACAGTACCAGAGTAGGAAGACGTACACTGCTACTACAAACAGTGCTATGCGTCATGAGAGGATGGGTTATACAGTACCAGAGTAGGAAGACGTACACTGCTACTACAAACAGTGCTATGCGTCATGAGAGGATGGGTTATACAGTACCAGAGTAGGAAGACGTACACTGCTACTACAAACAGTGCTATGCGTCATGAGAGGATGGGTTATACAGTACCAGAGTAGGAAGACGTACACTGCTACTACAAACAGTGCTATGCGTCATGAGAGGATGGGTTATACAGTACCAGAGTAGGAAGACGTACACTGCTACTACACACAGTGCTATGCGTCATGATAGGATGGGTTATACAGCACCAGAGTAGGAAGAACAGAGCAAATGTCATGAGAGGATGGGCTATACAGTACCAGAGTAGGAAGAACAGAGCAAATGTCATGAGAGGATGGGCTATACAGTACCAGAGTAGGAAGAACAGAGCAAATGTCATGAGAGGATGGGCTATACAGTACCAGAGTAGGAAGAACAGAGCAAATGTCATGAGAGGATGGGCTATACAGTACCAGAGTAGGAAGAACAGAGCAAATGTCATGAGAGGATGGGCTATACAGTACCAGAGTAGGAAGAACAGAGCAAATGTCATGAGAGGATGGGCTATACAGTACCAGAGTAGGAAGAACAGAGCAAATGTCATGAGAGGATGGGCTATACAGTACCAGAGTAGGAAGAACAGAGCAAATGTCATGAGAGGATGGGCTATACAGTACCAGAGTAGGAAGAACAGAGCAAATGTCATGAGAGGATGGGCTATACAGTACCAGAGTAGGAAGAACAGAGCAAATGTCATGAGAGGATGGGCTATACAGTACCAGAGTAGGAAGAACAGAGCAAATGTCATGAGAGGATGGGCTATACAGTACCAGAGTAGGAAGAACAGAGCAAATGAACAGCGGTTCAATGATTCGCCCGGCCTATCACGTACACTGCTACTACAAACAGTGCTATGCGTCATGAGAGGATGGGTTATACAGTACCAGAGTAGGAAGACGTACACTGCTACTACAAACAGTGCTATGCGTCATGAGAGGATGGGTTATACAGTACCAGAGTAGGAAGACGTACACTGCTACTACAAACAGTGCTATGCGTCATGAGAGGATGGGTTATACAGTACCAGAGTAGGAAGACGTACACTGCTACTGCACACAGTGCTATGCGTCATGAGAGGATGGGTTATACAGTACCAGAGTAGGAAGACGTACACTGCTACTACAAACAGTGCTATGCGTCATGAGAGGATGGGCTATACAGTACCAGAGTAGGAAGACGTACACTGCTACTGCACACAGTGCCATGCGTCATGAGAGGATGGGCTATACAGCACCAGAGTAGGAAGACGTACACTGCTACTACACACAGTGCTATGCGTCATGAGAGGATGGGTTATACAGTACCAGAGTAGGAAGACGTACACTGCTACTACAAACAGTGCTATGCGTCATGAGAGGATGGGTTATACAGTACCAGAGTAGGAAGACGTACACTGCTACTACAAACAGTGCTATGCGTCATGAGAGGATGGGTTATACAGTACCAGAGTAGGAAGACGTACATTGCTACTACACACAGTGCTATGCGTCATGAGAGGATGGGTTATACAGCACCAGAGTAGGAAGACGTACACTGCTACTACAAACAGTGCTATGCGTCATGAGAGGATGGGTTATACAGCACCAGAGCAGGAAGACGTACACTGCTACTACACACAGTGCTATGCGTCATGAGAGGATGGGTTATACAGCACCGGAGTAGGAAGACGTACACTGCTACTACAAACAGTGCTATGCGTCATGAGAGGATGGGTTATACAGCACCAGAGCAGGAAGACGTACACTGCTACTACAAACAGTGCTATGCGTCATGAGAGGATGGGCTATACAGCACCAGAGTAGGAAGACGTACACTGCTACTACACACAGTACTATGCGTCATGAGAGGATGGGTTATACAGTACCAGAGTGGGAAGACGTACACTGCTACTACAAACAGTGCTATGCGTCATGAGAGGATGGGTTATACAGTACCAGAGTAGGAAGACGTACACTGCTACTACAAACAGTGCTATGCGTCATGAGAGGATGGGTTATACAGTACCAGAGTGGGAAGACGTACACTGCTACTACAAACAGTGCTATGCGTCATGAGAGGATGGGCTATACAGTACCAGAGTAGGAAGAACAGAGCAAATGAACAGCGGTTCAATGATTCGCCCGGCCTATCACGTACACTGCTACTACAAACAGTGCTATGCGTCATGAGAGGATGGGCTATACAGCACCAGAGTAGGAAGACGTACACTGCTACTACAAACAGTGCTATGCGTCATGAGAGGATGGGTTATACAGTACCAGAGTAGGAAGACGTACACTGCTACTACAAACAGTGCTATGCGTCATGAGAGGATGGGTTATACAGTACCAGAGTAGGAAGACGTACACTGCTACTACAAACAGTGCCATGCGTCATGAGAGGATGGGTTATACAGTACCAGAGTAGGAAGACGTACACTGCTACTACACACAGTGCTATGCGTCATGAGAGGATGGGTTATACAGTACCAGAGTAGGAAGACGTACACTGCTACTACAAACAGTGCTATGCGTCATGAGAGGATGGGCTATACAGCACCAGAGTAGGAAGAACAGAGCAAATGTCATGAGAGGATGGGCTATACAGTACCAGAGTAGGAAGAACAGAGCAAATGTCATGAGAGGATGGGTTATACAGTACCAGAGTAGGAAGACGTACACTGCTACTACAAACAGTGCTATGCGTCATGAGAGGATGGGTTATACAGTACCAGAGTGGGAAGACGTACACTGCTACTACAAACAGTGCCATGCGTCATGAGAGGATGGGTTATACAGTACCAGAGTAGGAAGACGTACACTGCTACTACAAACAGTGCTATGCGTCATGAGAGGATGGGTTATACAGTACCAGAGTAGGAAGACGTACACTGCTACTACAAACAGTGCTATGCGTCATGAGAGGATGGGCTATACAGTACCAGAGTAGGAAGACGTACACTGCTACTACAAACAGTGCTATGCGTGATGAGAGGATGGGTTATACAGTACCAGAGTAGGAAGACGTACACTCCTACTACACACAGTGCTATGCGTCATGAGAGGATGGGCTATACAGTACCAGAGTAGGAAGAACAGAGCAAATGTCATGAGAGGATGGGTTATACAGCACCAGAGTAGGAAGAACAGAGCAAATGTCATGAGAGGATGGGCTATACAGTACCAGAGCAGGAAGAACAGAGCAAATGAACAGCGGTTCAATGATTCGCCCGGCCTCTCACGTACACTGCTACTACAAACAGTGCTATGCGTCATGAGAGGATGGGCTATACAGTACCAGAGTAGGAAGAACAGAGCAAATGAACAGCGGTTCAATGATTCGCCCGGCCTCTCACGTACACTGCTACTACAAACAGTGCTATGCGTCATGAGAGGATGGGTTATACAGCACCAGAGTAGGAAGACGTACACTGCTACTACAAACAGTGCTATGCGTCATGAGAGGATGGGTTATACAGTACCAGAGTAGGAAGACGTACACTGCTACTACAAACAGTGCTATGCGTCATGAGAGGATGGGTTATACAGTACCAGAGTAGGAAGACGTACACTGCTACTACAAACAGTGCTATGCGTCATGAGAGGATGGGTTATACAGTACCAGAGTAGGAAGACGTACACTGCTACTACAAACAGTGCTATGCGTCATGAGAGGATGGGTTATACAGTACCAGAGTGGGAAGACGTACACTGCTACTACAAACAGTGCTATGCGTCATGAGAGGATGGGCTATACAGTACCAGAGTAGGAAGAACAGAGCAAATGAACAGCGGTTCAATGATTCGCCCGGCCTCTCACGTACACTGCTACTACAAACAGTGCCATGCGTCATGAGAGGATGGGCTATACAGTACCAGAGTAGGAAGACGTACACTGCTACTACAAACAGTGCTATGCGTCATGAGAGGATGGGTTATACAGTACCAGAGTAGGAAGACGTACACTGCTACTACAAACAGTGCTATGCGTCATGAGAGGATGGGCTATACAGTACCAGAGTAGGAAGACGTACACTGCTACTACAAACAGTGCTATGGGTCATGAGAGGATGGGCTATACAGTACCAGAGTAGGAAGACGTACACTGCTACTACACACAGTGCTATGCGTCATGAGAGGATGGGTTATACAGTACCAGAGTAGGAAGACGTACACTGCTACTACAAACAGTGCTATGCGTCATGAGAGGATGGGCTATACAGTACCAGAGTAGGAAGACGTACACTGCTACTACAAACAGTGCTATGGGTCATGAGAGGATGGGCTATACAGTACCAGAGTAGGAAGACGTACACTGCTACTACACACAGTACTATGCGTCATGAGAGGATGGGTTATACAGCACCAGAGTAGGAAGACGTACACTGCTACTACAAACAGTGCTATGCGTCATGAGAGGATGGGTTATACAGTACCAGAGTAGGAAGACGTACACTGCTACTACACACAGTGCTATGCGTCATGAGAGGATGGGTTATACAGTACCAGAGTGGGAAGACGTACACTGCTACTACAAACAGTGCTATGCGTCATGAGAGGATGGGTTATACAGTACCAGAGTAGGAAGACGTACACTGCTACTACAAACAGTGCTATGCGTCATGAGAGGATGGGTTATACAGTACCAGAGTAGGAAGACGTACACTCCTACTACAAACAGTGCTATGCGTCATGAGAGGATGGGTTATACAGCACCATAGTAGGAAGACGTACACTGCTACTACAAACAGTGCTATGCGTCATGAGAGGATGGGTTATACAGTACCAGAGTAGGAAGACGTACACTGCTACTACAAACAGTGCTATGCGTCATGAGAGGATGGGTTATACAGCACCAGAGTAGGAAGACGTACACTGCTACTACAAACAGTGCTATGCGTCATGAGAGGATGGGTTATACAGTACCAGAGTAGGAAGACGTACACTGCTACTACAAACAGTGCTATGCGTCATGAGAGGATGGGCTATACAGTACCAGAGTAGGAAGACGTACACTGCTACTGCAAACAGTGCCATGCGTCATGATAGGATGGGTTATACAGCACCAGAGTAGGAAGAACAGAGCAAATGTCATGAGAGGATGGGTTATACAGCACCAGAGTAGGAAGACGTACACTGCTACTACAAACAGTGCTATGCGTCATGAGAGGATGGGTTATACAGTACCAGAGTAGGAAGACGTACACTGCTACTACAAACAGTGCTATGCGTCATGAGAGGATGGGTTATACAGTACCAGAGTAGGAAGACGTACACTGCTACTACAAACAGTGCTATGCGTCATGAGAGGATGGGTTATACAGTACCAGAGTAGGAAGACGTACACTGCTACTACAAACAGTGCTATGCGTCATGAGAGGATGGGTTATACAGTACCAGAGTAGGAAGACGTACACTGCTACTACAAACAGTGCTATGCGTCATGAGAGGATGGGTTATACAGTACCAGAGTAGGAAGACGTACACTGCTACTACAAACAGTGCTATGCGTCATGAGAGGATGGGTTATACAGTACCAGAGTAGGAAGACGTACACTGCTACTACAAACAGTGCTATGCGTCATGAGAGGATGGGTTATACAGTACCAGAGTAGGAAGACGTACACTGCTACTACAAACAGTGCTATGCGTCATGAGAGGATGGGTTATACAGTACCAGAGTGGGAAGACGTACACTGCTACTGCAAACAGTGCTATGCGTCATGAGAGGATGGGCTATACAGTACCAGAGTAGGAAGACGTACACTGCTACTACAAACAGTGCTATGCGTCATGAGAGGATGGGTTATACAGTACCAGAGTAGGAAGACGTACACTGCTACTACAAACAGTGCTATGCGTCATGAGAGGATGGGTTATACAGTACCAGAGTAGGAAGACGTACACTGCTACTACAAACAGTGCTATGCGTCATGAGAGGATGGGCTATACAGTACCAGAGTAGGAAGAACAGAGCAAATGAACAGCGGTTCAATGATTCGCCCGGCCTATCACGTACACTGCTACTACAAACAGTGCTATGCGTCATGAGAGGATGGGTTATACAGTACCAGAGTAGGAAGAACAGAGCAAATGAACAGCGGTTCAATGATTCGCCCGGCCTATCACGTACACTGCTACTACAAACAGTGCTATGCGTCATGAGAGGATGGGTTATACAGTACCAGAGTAGGAAGACGTACACTGCTACTACAAACAGTGCTATGCGTCATGAGAGGATGGGTTATACAGTACCAGAGTAGGAAGACGTACACTGCTACTACACACAGTGCTATGCGTCATGAGAGGATGGGCTATACAGTACCAGAGTAGGAAGACGTACACTGCTACTGCACACAGTGCTATGCGTCATGAGAGGATGGGTTATACAGTACCAGAGTAGGAAGACGTACACTGCTACTACACACAGTGCTATGCGTCATGAGAGGATGGGCTATACAGCACCAGAGTAGGAAGACGTACACTGCTACTACACACAGTGCTATGCGTCATGAGAGGATGGGTTATACAGTACCAGAGTAGGAAGACGTACACTGCTACTACAAACAGTGCTATGCGTCATGAGAGGATGGGTTATACAGTACCAGAGTAGGAAGACGTACACTGCTACTACAAACAGTGCTATGCGTCATGAGAGGATGGGTTATACAGTACCAGAGTAGGAAGACGTACACTGCTACTACAAACAGTGCTATGCGTCATGAGAGGATGGGTTATACAGCACCAGAGTAGGAAGACGTACACTGCTACTACAAACAGTGCTATGCGTCATGAGAGGATGGGCTATACAGTACCAGAGTAGGAAGACGTACACTGCTACTACACACAGTGCTATGCGTCATGAGAGGATGGGTTATACAGTACCAGAGTAGGAAGACGTACACTGCTACTACAAACAGTGCTATGCGTCATGAGAGGATGGGCTATACAGCACCAGAGTAGGAAGAACAGAGCAAATGAACAGCGGTTCAATGATTCGCCCAGCCTATCACGTACACTGCTACTACAAACAGTGCTATGCGTCATGATAGGATGGGTTATACAGTACCAGAGTAGGAAGAACAGAGCAAATGAACAGCGGTTCAATGACATCGAAAAAACTACTAATAGCGGATCAAATAGGACAACCTTGGACATAGTACTTCTGAATGAGTACTATGTCATGAGAGGATGGGTTATACAGTACCAGAGTAGGAAGAACAGAGCAAATGAACAGCGGTTCAATGACATCGAAAAAACTACTAATAGCGGATCAAATAGGACAACCTTGGACATAGTACTTCTGAATGAACTTAAAGCAGAACGAGATGACCTAATATAAACTTGTGCCAAACGGAGCATGTTTCACGGTCAGATAAACTGGCGACAGTTCTCCGAAAAAGGAACAAAATACTTGCAATCCTCGTTAAAAGAAATGCAAAGAAGGAGATCTTTAAAAGCATGCGTCTTCAACTGACAGATAATGGACGTGTGACAGAAAGTTCTCAAGAAATGGCTGATGAGGGAGCAGAATATTTTGAACGATTATACATGAGAAGGGACCATAAGGTAGAAGATCATAATTTGTTCGATGACCTTACAAAGTTGACTGCAGAACAGACAGAACTTTGCGAAGGGATGATATCAGAGGGAGAGTTAAATTCAGCGCTCGCAGCAATTAATGGACCCTCCTCGCCAGGACCAGACGGCTACACAGCAGCCCTCTTCCGTTATTTCTGGGCTGAACTAAAACCATTAATCATAGCATCTATGGTAGAAATATATCAACAGGGTCAATTGCCTTCATATTTCAACCTCAGTATTACTACTCTTATTCCCAAAAAAGGAAAAGCAAGAGACACAATTGAATGCCTTCGCCCAATTAGCTTATTAAATGTGCTGTACAGACTACTGACCAAAGTTCTTTCAATGAGGTTGACTAAAGTGTTAGAGAAAATCATCAATAGCGATCAAAGCGGTTTACTTACTCCAGTCACTCTGTGCAGAGCAAAGCGGCTAGCATAGACTGGATATATTTGCAACAAGTTATCCTTGCTTACGGTTTAGGACAACAGTTCAGAACATGGATCGAAATACTTTATCCCAGCGGAAAAGGTAGCGGTTGCTCTGCACGAATACAGATCAATATAATTCTTTCCAGAAAGTACGCGCTGCGCAGAGGCTTGAGGCAGGGATGAACAGCGGATTATTTCTGATATGTGTTGAGCCTCTGGCAGAGAGAATTAGACGTAACTCCTTGATACGTGGCTTGACATTTAAAATACGGAAGTTAAAATATCCGCCTATGCAGATGATTTTGCACTCGTCGTGGAGGGATCAGAAAATAGCCTAAGTGAGTGTTTAGCTTGTGAAAACTTTCAAATCATATCTGGCCTGCAGCTCAATAAACAGAAAACCAAGGCAATGTGGATAGGCAGATATCGTGATAGAAGTGATATCCTTTGCCCTGAAGCCCAGCTATCTTGGGATAAAGGCCCAGTAGAATATTGGGGGATACAAATACATGCAAATGTAGACAACATAAAGGAGCTGAATTACCCAGGGAAGATAGGCAAATTGAAAGAAAAATTGCAACCCTGGTTTGGGAGGTCTATGACGGCGTACGGCAGAGTACATATTATTAAATCGGAGGCAATGTCACAACTAATATACTTAATGTCAGTATTAGCCAAGCCATTACCAACACAGCTTAAGGAGATAGAAACTATTACCTTCAAATTTATATGGGGTAAAGGACGAGATAAAATAAAACGATCAGTGTTCAAAAACAAATGGACTAATGGAGGATGGAGGAATGGAGGAATGGAGGAGGGTGCCAGACCCATCAATACAAGCAGATAGCTTAAAAATCGCTTGGGTGAAAACATTCTTAGACGATGAAAACTGTGGAAAATGGAAAGACGTTGCTCATAGCTACGTGAAGCTTACAGAGAACCTTTCAATATTTCAGCGCGACACGTCATATGAACAGGCCTTCCATTTTAGCCAGAACGCATTTTGGGCTGAAACAGCTAAGGCATGGTCAGACACAATGGGAATAGAAAATCCATCGAGCGGGGAAATTTAATCAACTGTGTTATGGTGCAACCGATATTTCAAACTTCAGAGCGATCCAAATATATTGAGACAGGCCATGCAACACAGAGGTGTGTATCAATTAAAGGATCTGTACGATTATGAAATAAAATATGTACTTGTATACTAGCAGCCAGTTACGAGAAAAGTACCGATTCGGAAATTTTCTCGTATGGGAATCACTTTTACATAGTACACCAGTCAGCTGGAAAGAGGTCATGGTCAGATAAAAACCTATCGAAGCAATCCCGAACACAAATTTTGAAGGGATAACAAACGTGGTAAAAGCACCAAGATGGGCGTATGCTAAGTTACTAAAAGATTGTCAACACGTAAGCTCCCCGGAACAAACTAAGCGTAAGTGGGAACAAGACCTGAATGGAACTTTGAATTGGTCGGAAAGCTTTAAAAACACATATTCGTTAACTACAGATCCTAAACTACGCTGGCTACAATATAGAATACTCATGAGAATATTGACAACGAACAGGCTTCTTAAAATATATGGTATGAGGGACAATGACAATTTTGAAAGATGTCCAGGTATGAGAGAGAATATTCCTCATTTATTTTGGCACTGTCAATATGTTCAGACCTTTTGGATGGAACTAAGAGAGAAGTTGCGTTCTCCTGAACGCTTCTGCTTAAAGAATATCATAACCGGCCTTTATCCGCTAGACGCAACGAAAAGAAATATACCTCTTCAGTTATGCATATTGCTGGCTAAACAGTTTATTTGGAACAGTAGAATCGCGGCAAGGCCTCTAAGCATGAACAGATTCACTAACTTTGCAAAAAAGTACATAAATATTGAAAAATACATAGCAGTAAATGAGGGAGAAATGCTAAGTTTCCAAGAAAAATGGCAGGTGGTAGCTGACAGGCTTGGCATTGGCTAAACTCGTTGGTGCGTGTAAGGGTAGGCAGCAGGCACAGTGTTCGGTAATAATTGTTCTGCGTATGTGGTGATACGAAATGCGTATGTGTGCAATCAATAATCAATAAAAAGTGAACAGATAGGATACGCCCCCGCCCATCCCCACCCGGGCTAACCTGGGACCGGCCCTTAGCATCTCGTTTTTGTTCGGGGACGGTCGGCCAGCCGGGGGTGCGGGTCGCCAACCCAACCGGTCGACGTCTCGCACGCCCGGTCGGTGACGAGGGGCGCCGCTTCGCGGGGTGACCGCGGATTAGCGCGAGGCGGCGTGGGCGAAGGCCGCCTATGGCCACTATGATGGTATGATGGTAGGATTGTTAATTGTTAACATGTATGGCCACTATGCTGGTATAGTTGTTTTACTTGAATGTTTGAATGTCTATATTTTTATTTATTTTATATAATTGTTTTCAAGTTATTAAGAAAATCTGGGAGGAGGGGAGGGGGCGGGCATATTCTGCACCTCCAGAGGGGCGCTGGTTAACCCTCGCCAGTGCAGGGGAGGGGGGGGGGGGGGAGGTGGATGCCACCCCCTCGGTTTTTCGGGAATAACTCGCGTAAATATCAACCGATTGCGATGAAACTTTCAGTACCCTACTTGCGAACAATTTGACACATATTGTAAACAAAATAAGTTGTAAGTAACATGACCCGTGACCTTCGACCTGTTTCTCAAGGTCATGTCAGGCGCAACTGGCGTCCGTAGTATTGATCTTTGTAACTTGTGCAGTTTCATAGTGTTTGTTGTTCAGGAGCATATGCACAGGTGTTTTTAGGTGACAGTTTTAGTTTGCCTTGAGATTGTGATCCCGATTGAACTTTCCAGAGGTCAACCGAGGTCACTGACCTTCGATGACCTGATATTACTTGTTTGGCTTCTGGCAGTTTCTAGGACATTTTCAAATATGGGATTCATTTTACAAAATTATATGTTCCACTGTGGTCATGCGCCTCCACAGGTCAATCGAGGTCACTGACCTCAAATGACCTGACATGACCTGACATGACCTTTTTTAAATTTGGCAGTTTCTAGGACATTTTGTGACGCTGATTTCAAATTTGGCACCCATTTAACATAATTATATGCTCATTCGAGATTCTAGCTCGATTAAATTCAATTTATACCCATTTACAATTTGGTTAAATTTTGGGTCATTGACATGATCTCAGAGGTCACCTAATGACCTAGGACATTAAAATCGGGTATCAATGGCTTCCTCTCGTGACAACCAACACGCTCGTTTTTGCATCGAAGCTCTAACCCAATTAGGGGCGAAACTCTGGGGGGGGGGGGTTGTAACCCCTCCCCCCCTGTACGGTCACGCACTGATCGGACGCTGCACGGACGAGGGTTAATGCAAATATTATCCTGAATCTCCTTAAATTCGGATTCAGAAAAAAAGCACAGTGCTTACATGCCGATTGTGCACATGTACGATGAAGTTACAAAATATCTACAAAATAACGAAGTAACATGCTCCTTATATTTTTATTTACAGAATACCGTTTGCTTAGAAATGTTCTTGAAAAAATACACCACATTGTGATACGAGGGGGTTCTACAACACCATAGAGTCATATCGTAACACGCGCCCTGGAGGGCCTCTGATAATTACACGCTCAGAGGGGAGGGGATTCCGCCACCCCCCTAAAATCTCGAAAGCCATGCAACGTAGCGACAAGCGGAAAACGGCGTTAGATAGCTCGAGACAAGTTCTAACGAAAGTAT
Source organism: Chirona hameri (assembly GCA_036785665.1). Taxonomy (NCBI): domain Eukaryota; kingdom Metazoa; phylum Arthropoda; class Thecostraca; order Balanomorpha; family Balanidae; genus Chirona; species Chirona hameri. The sequence continues at coordinate 25,989 of JAXIVJ010013195.1, forward strand.
TTCTATCTTTTCTATGTCAGGTCAATATTGAGGTCACCAGAGGTCATCAAAGGTAAGATTTTCCAGTTTTAGGACTTCGCTCCAGAAACCCCCAAATATCTCGGGAGCTATGATAGCTAGGAACAAACGGGAAAACAAAAATCGAAAGCTCTTGAAATATGTAATCGCCATTTATGTCCTCAAGTTTGAGCTCAGGTTAATATTTTAGGCTCCAGAGGTCATCAAATGTATTTTTTTGTTTGTTGGCAAAACAGTTTTTCGCAAATAACCTTTTACCTAATGAAGATAAAGCACTATTTGTTATGCCATCGTGTTTGTCTCGTCAAGGCGCTTCTAATTCAAAATCGCAGAAGGAAGAGAAACATGTTTACATGTTTTTTTCTTCTCAGAAATCGAAGATTTCCACTGGGGGGTCGCTCAGGAAAGAACGAGCCAACGTGTTTGTCCGGATATGTGTCCAGATGAGATCTTTGGCCACATTTGCAGGTCGACGCTGCGGTTATTGCTTCGGAAGATAACCGGGGGGGGGGGGGGGGAGGACGAAAAAAAACACACCCCAGCCAATGGCGTTCGGCTGAGACCCCAGCCAATCCCGGGTTAATACTCGTACATTGTCAAAGCCTTGTTCTCCTCTCGGACGTTACTAGCATACCCTGAAAACAATGAGAACTTTTACTGGTCTTCCTTCGAGAGCCTCACCGGCTCTCGACCGGCAGACCACCTCTTCCACCACAGGACTCTCTAAAGGACAGCAGAGGGCCCTCTACAGATTGGCTGAGACACTCTGCAGATCGACAGGGCCCGTAAAGGCTGGAAGAGGGCCCTCTACAGGTCAGCAGGGGCCTCAAAATGCCGGAAGAGTCCCTCTGCAGATTGGCAGGGCGATCTACCGATCGGCAGGGCCCTCTAAAGGCCGGCAGGTCCCTCTAAAGGCCGACTGGGCCCTCTAAAGGCCGAAAGGGCCCTCTAAAGGCCGAAAGGTCCTCTAAAGGCCGGCAGGGCCAGCTAAAGGCCGGCAGAGATCCCTCTATAGATTAGTTGAGGCACTCTGTAGATCGACAGGGCCCCTAAAGGCTGGAAGAGGGTCGTCTACAGGTCGACAGGGCCCTCTACAATCGACATGCTGGAAGGGCCCTCTGAAGGCCGGCAGATCGGCAAGCCTTTAGAGGGCCCTCTACAGATCGGCAGGGCCCTCTAAAGGCCAGCAGAGGGCCCTCTACATATTGATTGGGACACTCTGCATATCAACAAGGCCCCTACAGGCTGGAAGAGGGCCCTCGACAGGTCGGCAAGGCCCTCTAAAGGCCGGAAGGGCCATCTTAAGGTCGGCAGAGGGCCCTCTATACCGAGATTGGCTGGGGCCCTCTGCAGATCGACAGGGCCCCTAAAGACTGGAAGAGGGCCCTCCACACGTTGGCAGGGTCATCTAAAGGCCGGCAGATGGCCCTCTACGGATCTGCAGGGCCCTCTAAATGCCAGCAGAGGGCCCTTCACAGATTGGCTGCGATACTC
>JAXIVJ010013197.1:0-37963 GCA_036785665.1 Chirona hameri
CAGTGGAAGTGGAGAGACCACGAGTCACGGCCACGGTACACACGCCTCCGGCAGGGTCGGATGCACAGGCCAGACCGCGAGACATGAGAGGTCAAAGGGGACATCACGAGCCACGGTCACGGTACGAGTTCCTTTCGGAGAGGATCGGACATTCCCGAAAGGATCAGACGCGGCCCGAGGCGCTGAGGGGGCTATTCTTGTATGTGGTGGTCGTGGCGTATATACAAATTGAAGGCTTTGATGGGCGTGCAGATATCCATAAATACTGGGCGCCTAGTATCATGTCAAGAACAAGGACATGGGCGTAACCACCACTAGGGTACACTGGGTACACTGCACCCAGTACAATTCAAAACTCCAAATTTTACTGGATGAAGTGCCCAGTAAAAATTGAAGACTCAAACTTGCACTTATTTAGTTTCAATTGTGCCGAGAAGTCAATAGGGATACAAAAGTAAAAACAAAAGTTTTTCTTCAAATATACAAAATAATATCAGGGTAGCCTTTAAATTTAGTAACAACCAAACGTAGGTGCGCTCACTTTGCATTGATATAGAATGTCCTGGGTTGAACAATTTAAAGACTGTTATTGATTAAGATAGGAAAACAGGCTATGTACCAATAACTGCATAACCTTCTGTGCTAGATCTACATCCGCAGTAGGTTTTTATTGAGTATCATATACCTGGGACTGCATACATACCCATCACTCATTAGGCCAATATTTGCATCTCATATAGTCTATTGATTTTGGATGGCCTCAAACTGTGTGGGTACCAATGTGTTCTGGGAAGGCGCCTCTCCGGGCCGAAGGCGCCCCTTCGGTTCATTGAGTCATTCCACGAGTATTAATTTGAGTGTCATTCCATTGCCCCTCCCTTTGGCGCCCTTACCGGGCAAAGGCGCCCATGAGCGTAGTCGCCTCTACGTGCGGTACGGAATGTCTGTACCATTTTTGGCCGACGCTGAACGCGGCCCCCTCCCCATACGTTTTTTTAAAAGGAAATATTCACATTTGCCTACAAAAAAAAAAGTTTCACTTGAAATCGACAGAGGAGACCAAAATATATTGTAAATGTATCACATTTTGCATATAAACATTCCTACTGAAAGATATTTCAAGTCAAAGTTGATAAGTGATCCACGCGGTACTCTCAATGGTCGGTACTCTCAAGTACTTGGTAACGAATTTCGGTTCCCATCGAACTCCGGGCTTCTCTTGTAATGTTTTGACAACATATATGGAAAATATGTCTTGCATTCTGTTTATTGTGATTATGTGCCCTTATATCCGTAGCAATCCACAAACATTGAATAAAAAGGTAGCCAAATTAGCAGTTAACTTATGCACCCAACGGCGGCCTAGTTAGTGGTTGCGACCCTCATTTTTGTTTGGGGTTTTGTTTTGCTTTGTCTCTGACTGTATATAACACTATGCTTTAGTTTATCATGAAAAAGAACCATTCCCAAAAAAAAACTAACATTGGAAAACTGGTAATTAAATCACTTATGCACCCAACGGCGACCTATTTTGTGTCGGCGATTTGTTTCATTGACCAATCAGGGACGTTGTCACGTTTCTTGGCGCACTTACTTCATTTCTGGCTTGTTGGTGACTTGTTTACAAACCAGCAACATTCAAATCAGAGATAGTGATGGATCATACTGGTTATTACCATATGTAAGTTAAACAAAATTAAATCCCCAAATTGAATTTTTGAGATATATATAAAGTTGTTATTTCACTTTAAAATTGAGGCACGATCAATTTGGTACTGGTAATTTGATAAGTGACACATGCACTGGCGGATCCAGCGTCTCTCCGTGGGTGGTGGGGGGATCTTTTTGTGGCAAAAAGGTACCCTCATTTTTTTTCACCGCGGATTTGGGCCGGGCACCTTATTGGTATAAGAGCTTAAGAAGTTCACTTGTAAAATTCAGAAGAAAGAAAATATTTTGTGGATTTTTTTCCGAAAAAAAGCAAATATTTATTTTTGGGATCAAAAATACAAAATTGTGAAAATCCAAGATAGCCATTTTGAAGAGAATGTTATTTACTTTCTTTTGACGTATTTGTTTGTGCAATTTGCTTCAAAACTCTATTTTCTACGATTGTTCAAACATTTATCGTTTTTCCACCAAAAATGGCATGGCATGACGTCATTAAAACGTGATTATCTCCAAAAATACTACATCAATTTCATTGGAATTTAGCGAGAAACCCTAGAATTGATGCATCATAAGGTGTCGAAAGTTTTACATTGATATATATATCATAGTTTTCACGTAATTGATAAAATCCGGGAGGGGGGCAGATTCTGCCCCCCCCCCCCCCCACAGCGGGGCGCGGGTTAAGTGTCACCGGCGCTGTTTGAATTGCATCAGGTGCGCTTTTTTTTCCATCATTAAAAGAAAGGAATACATACAAACTTCAAATTCAATCACTCGAGACAAAAAACTTCCGTTTTCATGAAGTTTTCTCCTAAGATCATTGTTTTTCAAGTTCAGTGCAGGGAATGCGCGGGGGGGCATAGGTACTTGTATCGAATGCCCCTCCCAGACTCCTGTGGGGGGAGCATTTGCCCCTGATACCCCCCCCCCCCCTCATGGATCCGCCAGTGCCAGCAATTACCGCCAAGGAGAGCCGCTGCCAAACAATTAATGGAATTCATTTTCCCATTTTCCAAATTTGTATAAGCAATTGCGAAAGTTATGCCATGCCGCGAAGAGGCGCGAAATTTCCCGTTTTTGACTGTGGATAGCTGGATTTTGACTGCTGCAAAGGCAATTTTTACGATTTTACGATAAATCGGGAAAGCGCGGGGGGGCATGCTTGTATTGAATGCCCTCCCCCCCCCCCAGATTCCTGTGGGGGCATTTGTCCCTGATGCCTAACCTGGATCCGCCAGTGGACACATGTGTATGGTCATACATGTGTCACATAAAAATGCAGATAAATAATTACAAAGGTGAATATTTCCCTTTAACCCTATTCCAGTCCTGCTTTTGTACGCTAAATCTGTCCGGGAGGGCCCGATTCGGCTCCCTCCTGATATCTTGGCTCCTATGAGAGCTACTATAACGAAATTTGGTGGGTGGAAAGGACCCACAAGGAACTCTCTGGTGTGTAATTTTCATGACCTTGGGTCAATATCTTCAACGTCAAACAAGGTCAACTGTACCGAAATGTCCATGATATGTTTCAGTGAATAAATAGCTTTTTACCTATGCAAGATAGAACAATAATTTTGCCCCTATCGTGTTTCTCTCGTCAAGGCGCATCGATTTATGTCAAGTATAACCTGGTAAGATTAATTGGAAAATGTCACCAAAGGTCAAGAACAAGACCAAGGTGGCCAAAGTAGGTCACGTTGCATATTAGAAGACGCGTATTGACGAAACGAACACATTGGTACCAGTTTCAGCTCTCTCTCTCTCTCTCTCTCTCTCTCTCTCTCTCTCTCTCTCTCTCTCTCTCTCTCTCTATATATATATATATATATATATATATATATATATATATATATATATATATATATCATGGCAAGAGTTATTGTCAACAATGTTTGTAACCGCGGATGACCTTGAGGTGACTACGGAAATGGTGACTGAGCACTGTTTCCGGGTCAGCGCTACTTTACGATTCATTCCATCAAAAATTAATTTAATTCATTCATTCATTCCATCATTTCCTCCTGGTTCGCCGCCTATCTTCAGGGGCATACACAGAGTGTGTCTCTGAACAATGGGTGCAGACGCAGGGTGCTGTCGCGGCCGCTCTCCAATACCATGGGTGTCTTCCAGGGCGAGGCTTTAGGTCCATTACTTTTCACAGCGTTCTCCAACAACTTGTCACTGTACGCAGGTGACGCAGCTGTCTTTCAGTATGCTGACGACACTCAGGTATTGGTGAGCGGTCGGAAGGGCGACCTCAGGGGTCTCATCTCGCGCATGGAGGCTTCGCTGGCGTTACTAAATGATTGGTTCTGTGCACAGGCTCTCAAGGTGAACGCCGGCAAAACACAACTCATGGTGTTCGGCAGCCGTCAAAATTTACGCAACATGCCTGACTTTAAATTAGAGTTTCGGGACGCAGCTTTGCAGCCGTGCGTGCAGGTGGAGAATCTGGGGGTCGTCTTTGACGGCACCCTGTCCTGGGAAGCTCATGTGTCCGAACTCAGCCGCAGATGCGTTGGTGTGTTGATGGGTCTTTCCCACGTACGTCATTGTCTCCCCGACGGCGTCATCAGGACGATTGTAACAACGATGGTTAGTCTCGCGGGTCCGATACTGCCTCACAGTATACGGCAACGGGACACAAAAGAATTTCGACCGGCGCAAAAAAAAAATCCTGAACTTTGCCGCTAGAGTTATTTTCGGCCGCCGGAAGTTTGACCATGTGTCCGACCTGCGATATTTGCTTGGCTGGATGACCCCCGAGAAGAATGACCGACTACCATACGCTCGTCACCGCGCATAAGGCCATACAGCGCAGTGAGCCAGAAGAACTGGTAGCTCTGTTTGTAACCAACAGTGAAGCCCGGGCGAGATCCACGCGACAAGACCATCTGTACCATTTACCGCGGCCGCGACTTGAAACCGGTAAGCGGCGTTTCGGTTACCGAGCCCCGGCGCTGATTAACGACCTGCCAGCCGACCTGGTGCAGCTGCCACCTGCCGGCTTCGCCCGCGCTGTCAGAGCCGCGTTACACTGAGAGAACAAGTTACTAGGGGTGGTTAGTTTTGGGCTAGTGTCAAAAATTACGAGGCCTTTACTAACCACCCCTAGTGAAACGTACTAGGGGTATTACCACCAGTTTTACTAGGGACCTGGTAAAATTTACCAGCCCGAAGACCATGAGCTAGTCATAGCTTATTAGCCCGGTTACGACGGGGGTAGTACGCTTACCAGCCCGGTTACGAGGGGGTAGTACGCTTACTAGCCCGGTTACGACGGGGGTAGTCACGCTTACTAGCCCGGTTACGAGGGGGTAATACGCTTACTATCCCGGTTACGACGGGGGTAGTTACGCTTACTAGCCCGGTTACGAGGGGTAGTCACGCTTACTAGCCCGGTTACGACGGGAGTAGGCACGCTTACTACCGCAAATACCAGGGTTCAGCGACGGTTACTAACCCTGGTACTAGGGGTATAGTAAGTGGTACTACCTCTCTTACCAGGGAAATTCCCTTTCTTACCAGCCCATTTACCACATATCCACCAGTTACTGCAGCTTTTGCGTTGACTATTTTTCGCCCAAATATCTCAACAACAGGCAATTTTTTATTTTCCGGAACGAGATTTATTCGTACAGTCAGCGCTACTTTACGATTCATTCCATCAAAAATTAGTTTAATTCATTCATTCATTCCATCATTTCCTCCTGGTTCGCCGCCTATCTTCAGGGGCATACACAGAGTGTGTCTCTGAACAATGGGTGCAGACGCAGGGTGCTGTCGCGGCCGCTCTCCAATACCATGGGTGTCTTCCAGGGCGAGGCTTTAGGTCCATTACTTTTCACAGCGTTGTCCAACAACTTGTCACTGTACGCAGGTGACGCAGCTGTCTTTCAGTATGCTGACGACGCTCAGGTATTGGTGAACGGTCGGAAGGGCGACCTCAGGGGTCTCATCTCGCGCATGGAGGCTTCGCTGGCGTTACTAAATGATTGGTTCTGTGCACAGGCTCTCAAGGTGAACGCCGGCAAAACACAACTCATGGTGTTCGGCAGCCGTCAAAATTTACGCAACATGCCTGACTTTAAAGTAGAGTTTCGGGACGCAGCTTTGCAGCCGTGCGCGCAGGTGGAGAATCTGGGGGTCGTCTTTGACGGCACCCTGTCCTGGGAAGCTCATGTGTCCGAACTCAGCCGCAGATGCGTTGGTGTGTTGATGGGTCTTTCCCACGTACGTCATTGTCTCCCCGACGGCGTCATCAGGACGATTGTAACAACGATGGTTAGTCTCGCGGGTCCGATACTGCCTCACAGTATACGGCAACGGGACACAAAAGAATTTCGACCGGCGCAAAAAAAAAATCCTGAACTTTGCCGCTAGAGTTATTTTCGGCCGCCGGAAGTTTGACCATGTGTCCGACCTGCGATATTTGCTTGGCTGGATGACCCCCGAGAAGAATGACCGACTACCATACGCTCGTCACCGCGCATAAGGCCATACAGCGCAGTGAGCCAGAAGAACTGGCAGCTCTGTTTGTAACCAACAGTGAAGCCCGGGCGAGATCCACGCGACAAGACCATCTGTACCATTTACCGCGGCAGCGACTTGAAACCGGTAAGCGGCGTTTCGGTTACCGAGCCCCGGCGCTGCTTAACGACCTGCCAGCCGACCTGGTGCAGCTGCCACCTGCCGGCTTCGCCCGCGCTGTCAGAGCCGCGCTACACTGAGAGAACAAGTTACTAGGGGTGGTTAGTTTTGGGCTAGTGTCAAAAATTACGAGGCCTTTACTAACCACCCCTAGTAAAACGTACTAGGGGTATTACCACCAGTTTTACTAGGGACCTGGTAAAATTTACCAGACCGAGGACCATGAGCTAGTCAACGCTTATTAGCCCGGTTACGACGGGGTAGTACGCTTACTGGCCCGGTTACGAGGGGTAGTACGCTTACTAGCCCGGTTACGACGGGGGTAGTCACGCTTACTACCGCAAATACCAGGGTTCAGCAACGGTTACTAACCCTGGTACTAGGGGTATAGTAAGTGGTACTACCTCTCTTACGAGGGAAATTCCCTGTCTTACCAGCCCACTTACCACATATCCACCAGTTACTGCAGCTTTTGCGTTGACTATTTTTCGCCCAAATATCTCAACAACAGGCAATTTTTTTCCGGAACGAGATTTATTCGTACAGTAAACCGAGTTGAAACATCTGACATTACAGTTATTACAGCAAACACGCGGCAGATCGACTGCTCGGGAACGCCCCCGAGCAGGCGATCACCGTGTCTTGCCCCCGAGGGGCAAAACACGGTTCCGGAACCTTTGGGGGCCATGACCAATTGGCACCCTGGATCCGCCCTTGGGTTGCTGTATTGCAACAAGATTCATTCTATACAAATATGCATGAAATAGGTTTCACATGCATAACAAAATCACATGCATGTGATTTTGTTATGCATGTGATTTTGATTTTGTTATGCATGTGAATCCTATTTTTCATTTCTCATCATGGGAGCAAACAAAACTCTACCCCAAATTTCCTGGGGAGTTTGTTGACATTGTTCAAGAATAATTGCAAGTTCGGAGATGATACCTCTGCCAGCATACGTATCTAACTAGGAAATGATACCATGGAAACTGTTAATAATGCAGTTAATACATAGCACGCACTCACGGTAAAACACTTCCGCACTCACGTCACGCAGTCTCTGCAGTTGCTAATCGATATGGCTGCCACTACTAACAAAGAGCAACAAGCATTAAGTACAATGGAGAGAAACTTAACACTTCACCCCTCCAACACACGTACCGACGCAACACGCACTTACGCCAACGCAGTTTGAATGCACTTGAACGCATGCAGTTTCTAATTGCGAATCAAGATGGCTGCCGCGTGTACCGAATTCAGAGGGTAGTTAAAGGTCTGGTAAAAGGGCGAGATGTCCGTGAAGTTGGCCAACAGCCAACACAACGGAAATTTGCAACAACCGAATTTTTCGCCTAAAATGCGCATGTAGGTCAAGTCGCATACGAGAATCACGAATCTGATGCTATTTGTAATGCCAAGGTCATAGGTCAAGGTAAAATGCGTAAAGAAGGTTGTGTACCCTTATGTACCTTTTAAGGACAAACGGTACACCACACGGCCTCACAATGGCCACCATTCGAAAGAGTGGCACGAAATGAAGGTGGGGTTTTCCTCGGAATTTCGATTAAGGTCACCCAAGGTCACCCATCAAGGTTAAAATATCAAAATCAATCAAAATCGACCTTATGTACCCTATTACGGACAAACGGTGCTTTGCATGTTTTTTTGCAATGACACCATTCGAAAGAGCGTCTGAAAATGAAGGTGGGGTTTTCCTCAGAATTTCCATTACGGTAACCTAAGGTCACCCATCAAGGTCAAACTATCAAAATCAACCAAAATGGACCTTATGTACCTTTTTACGGATAAACGGTGTTTTGCACGTTTTTTAAATGACACCATTCAAAAGAGCGCCTGACAATGAAGGTGGGGGTTTCCTCGGAATTTCGATTTAGGTCACCCAAGGTCACCCATCAAGGTCGTAAGGTCGATTTTGGTTGATTTTGATAGTTTGACCTTGATGGGTGACATTGGGTGACCTAAATAGAAATTCCGAGGAAAACTCCACCTTCATTTTGAGGCGCTCTATCGAATGGTGCCATTAAAAAACGTGCGAATCACCGTTTGTCCGTAAAAAGGTACATAAGGTCGATTTTGATTTAATTTGATAGTTTGACCTTGATGGGTGACCTTGGGTGACCTAAATCGAAATTCTTAGGAAAACTCCACCTTCGTTTTGAGGCGCTCTATCGAATGGTGCCATTAAAAAACGTGCGAATCACCGTTTGTCCGTAAAAAGGTACATATGGTCGATTTTGGTTGATTTTGATAGTTTGACCTTGATGGGTGACCTTGGGTGACCTAAATAGAAATTCTGAGGAAACCTCACCTTCATTTCGAGGCGCTCTTTCGAATGGTGCCATTTAAAAAACGTGCAAAGCACTGTTTGTCCGTAAAAAGATGCATAAGGTCGATTTTGGTTGACTTCGATAGTTTGACCTTGACGGGTGACCTTGGGTGACATAAATAGAAATTCCGAGGAAAATCCCACCTTCATTTTTAGCCGCTCTTTCGAATGGTAGACATTGCGAGGCCGTACGGTGTACCGTTTAGCCGTAAACAGGTACACAAGGTCGATTTTGATTTATTTTGATAGTTTGACCTTTTTGGGTGACCTTGGGTGTAAATCGAAATTCCAAGGAAAGCCCCACCTTGATTTTGAGGCGTTCTTTCGAATGGTTCCATTAAAAAAACGTGCAAAGCACCGTTTGTCCGTAAAAAGTACATAAGGTCGATTTTGGTTGATTTGGATAGTATGACCTTGATGGGTGACCTTGGGTGACCTTAGTCGAAATTCCGAGGAAAACCGGAAAACCCCACCTTCATTTTGAGGCGCTCTTTCCAATGGTGCCATTTAAAAAACCGTGCAAAGCACCGTTTGTCCGTAAAAGGGTACATAAGGTCGATTTTGATTGATTTTGATAGTTTAACCTTCATGGGTGACCTTGGGTGACCTAAACTGAAATTCCGAGGAAAACCCATCTTCCTTTTGAGGCGCTCTTTTGAATGGTGCCATTTAACCCTATTTGTAACAAGGGGGGCGGACTCCGCCCCCCCCCCCCCCCCTCATGTTTTTCCCAGATATATCCCGAACGGCTAGGACCAGACCCATGCAAATTTGGGACTTTTCCTATAATTTAATTCCGCATATGGAGTCAAAATTTTGCGTTCTTAACCTGAACAGAGGCGGTTCCAGGGCACGTTTTTGGAAGGGTTCTACGGCGACATTTGGCGTTAATACGGAAATGCGATCTTCACGGTTTCTTCCTAACTGCCTCAAGTATGAAGGAATTACATCGGTTTACGGTGATTGCAACAAGTGCAAATTAGTTGTTGTTAATGAAATATCATCCATTACTGCCAGGCCTCGAAGGGTAGTATATTGGGTGGTAGAAGGCTTTACTAGGGGGCTGGTAAGACCCATAGTGTCTTTCTCTCAGTGTACCATGGGTGAGACCCTGGTACTGAATACTACCATTAGTACCAGGCCTCGAAGGGTGGTATCTTGGGTGGTAGAAGGGCTTTACTAGGGGGGCTGGTAAGACACATAGTGTCTTTTTCTCTCAGTGTACTGAATAGTGACGCCACACACCGATGTTGACTGGGGAGATACTGCGTGTGGCTGCGGGTGATTGCGTCGTGTATATGAGTGTGAACCACATGAGTGTTCGCTTGATTTGTACCTGCATGATTTTACCTGACTCTGAGCTGTAATCGCCACGTAATGTGTGGATTGCTCTACGACAGCAATACAATACAATACAATACAAAGTATGGCCCATCAACCCAAATACCTCGATTTTGACCTTTCACCTGACCATGACCTGACATGTGACTTTATTTTGACAAATTTCCGCATGCTTTAGATGCGTCTTATTGAGAGCTTTCGATTGCCGCCTTGCGCGTCTCGCTGCGGTTATTGGTTCGGAAGATAACGACGGGGGCAGAATATGCCACCTCCTCCAACAGTGTTCGGCTGAATACCCCAGCGGGGCGCGGGTGTTCGGCTGAATACCCCAGCGGGGCGCGGGTCAATATGCTCGCAACAAATTCCCAGACGTAAAAAGCACATTGACATTGACATGTGCTTGACTTTGACGTGCGCATACGTCACTGCGCACCCGACGCCTGCGGCATCTATATCGTGCGTGATCTCACTTATTACAATCTAGGCACATTCAAATTATTACTATCTACTGCAGCGACATCTATAAAGACTCGTCATAACAGTGCAGAGACATCTGTTGGGCAATGACATGAAGTATTCAAACTATCAGTTTTCTCTAGGCCGTGGCCAATGGCCATCTTCGTTTCAATGGCCATCTTTCAGACGGTACGGTACATCATATATGCGCCGTATTCCTTCGCCAAAAAGTCAAATATCTTCGACTGGAGAGTCTTTTCAGCCAATAGAAGTTCCAGATAAGGATTTATCAACACGGGCTACAAAACTGCTATTTCAGTTCAAAACCCATGTTGAAGGTGAACTGTTTCCTTTAAGCTGCCAGAAATAAAAGAAAATGGTCAATTTGACGTCGAATTAAAAGAAATAGTTCACCTTCGGAAAAAAAATTCAGAACACGATTTTGTCAATTTGACGTCGAATTAAAAGAAATAGTTCACCTTCGGGAAAAAAATCAGAACACGATTTTGTTATATTTGTCAATACAGTTTCTTTTTTTTTCTTTTTAAAAATGGTCCTACATCGCGCCAATTCAGGACAGAAGGTTGTAAATTATTAATTGTATCGTGTGCGTTATTGGTCTGCGCATGCTCCATGCAGTGCTGGCACAATTCAGACGGTACGGTATATCATATATGCGCCGCATTCCTTCGCCAAAAAGTTAAATATCTTCGGCTGGGGATTCTTTTCAGTCAAGTAGACAGTCAAGATAAGGATTTCTCAACACGGGCTACAAAACTGATATCTCAGTTTAAAACTAATGTTGAAGGTGGACTATTTCCTTTAAAGGAAATAGTTCACCTTGGGAAATTTTCAGAACACGATTTTATTATATTTTTTCATAGTTTCTTTTTTTTCTTTTCAAAAATGGTCCTACATCGCGCCAATTCAGGACAGAAGGTCGTAAATTATTAATTTTATGGTGTGCGTTATTGGTCTGCGCATGCTCCATGCAGTGCTGGCACTTCCTGACGGTACGGTATATCATATATGTGCCGCATTCCTTCGACAAAAAGTCAAATATCTTCGGCTGGAGTCTTTTCAGCCAAGAAAAGTTGCAGATAAGGATTTCTCAATACGGGCTACAAAACTGCTATTTCAGTTAAAAACCCCATGTTGAAGGTGAACTATTTCCTTTAAGCCTTTTCACTTCCTAGCCCATTTTCCGGTACTAAGGCCTCCTCGGATCGCTATTGATTTCAGAGATTACGAACTTGGGGCTGGGTTGTGAGTAGACATATCACCCCACCAGGCCCAAGTCGCGACATCTACGCCGGCACCTTAAGGATTAATCGCATACAAATTCTTACGGATTGGCGATCATAATATTTTGCGTGGGCTTTATTTTTTAATTGGCGCCATCACCGGGTTCCATGAATGTAATGTTCGAATTATGGATGACACGGCGATACAATCAAAACAATGTCGATAGTCTCCGCACGTGGGATGAAACCAATCGCCAATCGGAATCGCCAACCTCGGTCTTTGCCACCTCAAACCTCGGCAAACCTCGGCAACTATAGGATAATGTATTTGCCCACCCTCGCATGCATATACACACAGAGAGATACGGACAGGGGACGTGCACGCAGAGTGCCCTCGCCCAGCGCGAGCCGCGGGCCGCGGGCGGGGCGGGGCGGGGCGGGCCGCGGGCGGGGCGGGGCGGGGCGGGGCGGAGAGGGGCACGGCTGCAGGACCCTCCGCTACAGCTGTACCTTCTCCCGGCGACCGGCGCTGACTGGTTCGCTGGGAGGTCGGTCATATGCAGCTGTACACACGGCTAACACACGTCGCTCGGAAAGCCAGCAGGTATGGTGAGTTCAGAGGCAGGGAGAGTGTGAGTCAAGACAGTGAGAGGGATAGGGGGAGATAGGTCGGGGAAGAAGATACAGACATGGGTCTAAAACAAATTAAGACTACGATAAAGTTCGGCACAAAGATTAGAATGATAGTGACAACTACATATCGAAGAGAAAGACTCAGATTAAAACAGAAGGAGAGACGGACATAATCCGAAGAGAAAGAAACAGAGACAGATCAGAGAAGACAGAAAGAGATAGAGAGAGATCACGGCCCGGGGCAGATGACGGTATCCGTGACGGGCGATGTGACGGTGCTGACAACACGCCACCAACACACTGAGTCACAGTCCGTGACGCGCCAGGGACCGCACCGAATTCGGACACGAGATCAAGCTCCAAGTAGCTGATCACCGGCTGTTAGAGGTCCCGGCAGTCGAAGCAGCGGATGCGACACTGACACGTTCGACTATCGGTTCGCTCCCTCCTCCGGCTGCCTAGATCGTATGTGGCCGGACGATCAGGCGTAGCCTCGTAAGATACACACGCCGGCCGGCTGACGGCGACGGGCCCACCCCGGGCGACCCGCCAGGGCTGCACGTCACCAGCGGCGGAGAGCAGCCGCCCAGTACCGCGCCAAAGCGTGTCCCGCGCGGGGCCGGCGTCCAGCTCCACTGCCGCCGCCAGACGCCGCCCGCTAGAGAGCACCCGGGAGCCGAGCTGGCACGCCTATGCACAGAGCAGCACGCCATACAACGGGGCAGAGAGCGGTCTCCTGGGCCGCTCCGAGGGGGGGGGGGGGGTTCTGAGTGGTGTCCGTCGGTCTGCCTACCAGGCAGTAACAGAACCTAGCTGTGACCGCCCGCCAGCATACGGAGGCGGCAGGATGGCACACAAGTCACTCTCACACGCACCGACACACGTGCGTACATGTACATTATAGTCCAATAAACTATTGCCTATGATAGAACCGGTGCTATGCTCTCGGATAAGTAGCCTCAAGCTCCGAGCAATCATCGAATAACACACGTACGCAGTAAGAACACGCCGGCAACTAGTCACCGCGCGGTAATCGGTACAGGTGGCGGATTTAAGATAAGAGTACCACTCCAACGGCTTTGGAGACCTCCACAGCCAACACACTGTCAATGCCTTCCCTCGGTCCGGAGGCGTTCGCTGGAATATACACACGCGCCGCCTCTCGGTCGACGGCCGCTCGCCCAAGCTGTAGTTGCATATGCCGCTCCGAGATGACGCTCACACGCCGGGCTGGTGGTCGATCGGGCTGGTGCGCAGCGTGAAATAGTACAGCGCGCGCATGATCAACACCACGGCCGCCAGGAAGGCGCCTGCGGGCATCAGGTCAGGTCAGATGCTGACGCTAATACAGACGGACGTCCTCTAATACAAATTGCTTGCTTGCAAGTTTGTGCCACAGACCCTGCCAAGTCCCGTACGGAGCAGTCAATGAAGTGTTGTCCCATTGATCCGCAGACTACGGATTACACAAGCGTGGCTACCAGTACTCCGCGCATGAACAAATATAGGGCCTGTTCCAGTGGCGCCTCTAACCTCCTCAAAGTTGCTCCAACTTGCAACTGTCGTATCCTATTGCACAGACAGTTGCAAGTTGGAGCAACTCGGAGGAGGTTAGAGGCGCCACGGGAACATACCCATAATGTTAGTGCATCGATCATAAGGTTTATATTTTTGCAGTTGTTTTCAAGAATACACAGTGGTATAAAGTGTCTGAAGGAGTCACAAATAAACGGAGAAATAGTTTATTTGGGTATATTATAGGTTATCTTGATTAACAGATAAATAGACAATGTTATATTTAAATGATGAATAGACATCTGTTAATGTTTGTTTAATCGACTTTCTCCTTGAATGTACCAAAGTAAGAAATGAAACTTCGTTTTACATTCACATTGGCTACAAGTTTGTTCGGTGGCGCGCGCTTCCCGGATGCCAATAAGACACAACCCCCTCTGTCTACCAAAGAAACGGAAGAGCGGTTGGGAAAACTTAAGAACTCTATTCTTAGAATTTACAAGCAGCATGGTGACTCGGCTAGTAACGTTACAGAAGAACAGCTAGATGGTCTAAAAAAGCTGAAGAACAATGACGACATCGTAATCAAACCAAGTGACAAATGCAAAGGCTTGGTTATCTTGGACAAGTCGGATTATGCCAGTAAGGCCACTCATATTCTTGATGACGACACCAACTACACACTGCTCGATCAAGACAAGACCGCCAAGGTTGAAGCTACAACTAAGCGAATTTTCAAGCGGACAGTACGGGATAAGTTGCCAGACAAGTGCATAGAGGAGCTAACTCCTAATCAGAGCAGGACCCCGGTCTTCTATGGTCTTCCAAAAGACCACAAACCACACGTCCCACTCAGGCCCGTGATAGCCACGTGCGGAGGTCCAACAGAGAAGACTTAATGGATGCTGGACAAAATCCTGCAACAACTTCTTCAGTTCGTCCCTCTGCATCTGGTAGACACTGTTGACTTCCTTCAAAGACTGCAACGATTTTGGGATGAGCGCTCTGTACCAGCCAATGTCATGTTCTTCGGCATAGATGTTGTGAATTTATAGTGCAGTATCCCAGTGGACGGGGCAATAGAGGCGGTGCGCGAAGCTCTGATAAGGTACGAGGATAGGATAGACACAGCAGGGCTAAGTATCGATGATATATGTGACCTACTGCAGCACTGCCTGAAAAACAACATCTTTAGGTTTGGACATCAGTTTTATATGCAAAAAGAGTGCGTAGCTATGGGGAATCCTGTCGCACCAGCTGTGGCTATCCTATATCTGGATCGCTTTGAGACACTAGCGTTAGACAGGGCAGGTCTAAAACCGGAATTTTTCGCCAGATTTATAGATGATTACGCTGGTGTCTCGCTGCATGGCAAAGATGCTCTAAACGACTTCGTCGCTTACCTAAACGGGATTGACAACATAATTCAGTTTACATGTGAAATGTTTGGGGAGGGCGAAGGTTCGGTTTCAATGCTTGATACTCTGATCACTTTGTACAGCAAGGAAGGGAAGTGCTTGTATCAGTCTGAACCGTACGTCAAACCGAGCAATGCAGGCATCATTTTGCACTATCGTTCAGCTCACACTAAGCTGAACACCCTTCGATCTCAATATAGGAGAGCAATTAGGCTGTCTTCAAACGAAGACGCGAAGAAAAGAAACTTGGGTAAGATATGGGATCTTTTTTCAAAGAATGGCTATCCGGCGGGGGCACGGGGAAGAGGAGGGGTGAGCGTGAGGCGGGTGCGAGAGGTGGGGAGCGGGGTGCGGGCCGGCCGGATCGTGAAGCTACTGGTGTCCTTTTGTTGCCTTATGTGGATGAAACGGTTTTATGTAAGGTGAAGCGGGTGGCACGGAACTCCGGTCTGAACGTAAACGTAGCCTCGTACACATCGGATACGCTAAAACGCAAATTAGTTCATTCTTCACTCACGGACCCGCCTTGTCCTGCAGGCAACAGGACTTGCAACACTTGTAAAATGATCAAAAAGGGTAGATGTACAGATACAAATGTCGTATATGAGCCGACTTGCAGGCTGCGTGGGGCTTCTTATATTGGGGAATCCAAAAGACCTCTACGCCTTCGTTACAATGAGGTGCGCGGTGAATGAGACCAAGCTAACTCCGATAGGTGATCATTTTGAGTTATGCCACAAAGGAATCCCTAAGGCAGACAAACTTACTGATCCTCCTTTGGAAGTTAAAGTTTTGATGAAAAGGAAAGACCACCCAGATAGGAAAATTGCTGAATCTCTGTGTATCAGAAACAAAAAACCGAACTTGAACGAAAATATGTCATCGTGGCGCATTATCTCAGGATAGGAATGCTTTTTGTTGATTTTTTTTAATGTGTTCGTCGTGATTTATATAGCTACGTGCTTAGAACAGTATATGTCATCGTGGCGTGTCATATCAGGATGGGAGTGCGATTTCGTGTGACTGCTTTAACAAAATTGTTCGTCTTTATTCTTTATATATTTATTGATATAGCTATTGGCTATGAACAATAATTGCTATCATGGAGCGTGATCTTAGGAATGCAATTTCGTGTGATTGATCTACAAAATGTTCGCCTTTATTTATTTATTTATTTTGAATCGGGTAGATTTTCAGCTGGGCTGGGAGGAGGATGTAGACTCTGATTTTCACGAGCTGTGCTAAATGTCGATTCTTGTGTCGTGTATGTGAATGATGTGTTATTTCGATTGCAATACATCTGACGAAGGGCTGTGCCCGAATGCAAATGTAAAACAAAGTTTCATTTCTTACTTTGGTACATTCAAGGAGAAGGTCGATTAAACAAACATTGACAAATATATGCATGCTCCTTGCACAAGCACTACGATAAATAAATGAATAGACATCTGTTAGATTTAACTATACCTTGTAGGGCTGGCAAAACCAACAGGATGCTGGCAACAACGCAATAGCTCACCTTCGCTGTCCTCTTTGCCATTACAATACCGCTACCTAAAAACTGTTCAGCCGTCAAAATGAATCCCGCTAGCTAGAAGTTCTCAGCCCTGACCAGCCCAGCTCCCCCTCCCCCCTCCCCTCCCCTCCCCTCCCCTCCCCTCCCCTCCCCTCCCTCCCTCCCTTCCTCCCTCCCTTCCTCCCTCCCTCCCTCCCTCCCTCCCTCCCTCCCTCCCTCCCTCCCTCCCTCCCTCCCTCCCTCCCTCCCTCCCTCCCTCCCTCCCTCCCTCCCTCCCTCCCTCCCTCCCCCCCCCCCGACTCCACACGTCCCAACAAACTCCCGCCCCGTCTACCCCTCCCCTCTGCGTCTACGTCTACATCATCTACGCCTTACCGACATAGACGACGTAGACGCCGGGCGATCTCTTGGCGAACTCGAAGGTGCCGAACGTCACGCCGGCCGCGATGGCCAGCAGAATGAGGCCGGCCACAAGGAAGGCGCCGCCGCGCCGCCGGCCGTAATCCCCAACAGAGGACACCTTGCGGCAGCGCGGACAGCGCGCCAGCTTGCCGCTGAGCGCGTTAAACTGAAGTAAGAGGGGACACGGGTAGGGGCCGGGGTCAGCGGAGCTAGGGGCACGAGAGGGCAGGCCGGCACGGGCTGGAGGAACAGAGCCAGAGCGGAAGCAAAGCACAACACAGACAGGCCGGTTACCGCCTGGTACAACACAGCCAGGCCGGTTACCGCCTGGTACAACACACAGGCCGGTTACCGCCTGGTACAACACAGACAGGCCGGTTACCGCCTGGTACAACAGACAGGCCGGTTACCGCCTGGTAAACATGGGCACTGATCAGGCACTCACAGTCCACAGACGACCCACACATTTTCAGATAGTCATGTATTAATGGATGTAACACGACAAAAGGGACGCGCTGAAAGAGCCACTGTTTCTTCCCTTGGGGTTTTATCGGTCATAAATAAGACACAATCTAACACCATGTATATACTAAACTATAAACAATGAATGCAGCCATGGTCACCAACTATCACGTTTTCCATCCTTTCCCCTGAAAGGGCTATAGAGGAGGTAATGTTATACAATATCATCGAATCGTCCTGGCAGTGGGCAGCGTCTCTGTTTGTCTCACCAGGAATGTGTCGCGGCAGTAGGCGCAGACGATGCGACACATGCCGGGCACCATGGGCGCGCTGCTCTGCGAGCTCGACGGTGTCGGCAGGTTGATCACCCGCTTACAGTTGGGCCGCGGGCACGCGATACGCAGACTGGACGCGCGGCAGATCAGCAGGCAGTTGCACGGGCAGCGCACGTACTTCTTGCCCGGCGGCGCCGTCCTCACCGGCTGCGGAGTAGCCAAGGTGACGCGTCAGCACGCAGCGGGTGCTGACCAACAACACATAACCACCCAGCCCACTTACTGAGCAGGAAAAGTAGCAGTGGCAAATGATTTCGCTACGGTTGCATTAGGGTTCTAGTACAGGGTGACTGGAGAAACACGTCAGGTAAGGCAAAACATTATACGTGCACTGTGTGTCTCAAGTAAATCAATCGGCAACGTAACGACTACATATGATTGGTTTCTCTTTCTTTTATTTGTCACCGTGTTTACGCCCGCTGACATCTTGAAGTGCTGGTATTGTTTTGATGTCTAATGTTCCATTGGTTGCGAAATTGAATAAAATATTATAAATGTAAAATCTCCGAAGCTGAACACAAATGCTTGCTTTGCAGTCCTTACAATTCACACTCGTGTTTATAATACAAGGCAGTTTTTATTCAGAAAACTGGCTTCACTAGCCATCTTAACCAGGTTGATTCATTACCACAAACCATAACCCATCTCAATGCGACATAAACTAGTATCTTTCAATGCCAAAACAACCACCAGCGCTGTCTGCCCCTCCTCTCTCAGCCACTAAACAACCGGCGTCCTATCCCGCAAAACCGCAGCACCCACGTGACATTGACATAAACAACCCGCCACTGCAGCGCGTCACCGCCGCGTGCATCGGCCGCCCACCGCCCCCCCCCCCCCCCCCCCCCCCGACACAGCGGCCAGTGGTGTAGTACCCACCGTGGCCTCGTGGCGCCCGTGACAGCGGGGAGGTGGTACCCACCGTGGCCTCGTGGCACTCGTGGCACTTGACGACGTGCTGCTCCAGGCGTCCGCTGAGGTCCAGCGTGGCCTTACAGATGCGGCAGGCGACAGTCAGCGTGCCGTCGGCGGCGCGCACCGCCGGAGCGTGGTTCACTGGACGCGGCCCGGTCTGCACCTCATCTGCGGGGCAGCAGAGGGACACACATACACACACCGGCGTCACAGACACGACAGATACCACCACACCGGCACGGATCGGCGGGGCAGACACGGCCAGCACACCTCAGATACCACCACCACCACCACACCGGCACGGATCGGCGGGGCAGACACGGCCAGCACACCTCAGATACCACCACCACCACTACACCGGCACGGATCGGCGTCACAGACACGACAGATACCAGCACACTAGCACGGATCGGCGTCACAGACACGGCCAGCACACCTCAGATACCACCACCACCACCACACCGGCACGGATCGGCGGGGCAGACACGACCAGCACACCTCAGATACCACCACCACCACCACACCGGCACGGATCGGCGTCACAGACACGACCAGCACACCTCAGATACCACCACCACCACCACACCGGCACGGATCGGCGTCACAGACACGACCAGCACACCTCAGATACCACCACCACCACTACACCGGCACGGATCGGCGTCACAGATACCACCACCACCACTACACCGGCACGGATCGGCGTCACAGATACCACCAACACCACTACACCGGCACGGATCGGCGTCACAGACACGACCAGCACACCTCAGATACCACCACCACCACTACACCGGCACGGATCGGCGTCACAGATACCACCACCACCACTACACCGGCACGGATCGGCGTCACAGATACCACCAACACCACTACACCGGCACGGATCGGCGTCACAGACACGACCAGCACACCTCAGATACCACCATCACCACACCGGCACGGATCGGCGTCACAGATACCACCAACACCACTACACCGGCACGGATCGGCGTCACAGACACGACCAGCACACCTCAGATACCACCATCACCACACCGGCACGGATCGGCGTCACAGACACGACCAGCACACCTCAGATACCACCATCACCACACCGGCACGGATCGGCGTCACAGATACCACCAACACCACTACACCGGCACGGATCGGCGTCACAGACACGGCCAGCACACCTCAGATACCACCACCACCACCACACCGGCACGGATCGGCGGGGCAGACACGATCAGCACACCTCAGATACCACCACCACCACCACACCGGCACGGATCGACGGGGCAGACACGACCAGCACACCTCAGATACCACCACCACCACCACACCGGCACGGATCGGCGGGGCAGACACGGCCAGCACACCTCAGATACCACCACCACCACCACACCGGCAC
This sequence comes from Chirona hameri, assembly GCA_036785665.1. Lineage (NCBI taxonomy): Eukaryota > Metazoa > Arthropoda > Thecostraca > Balanomorpha > Balanidae > Chirona > Chirona hameri. The sequence continues at coordinate 20,305 of JAXIVJ010013197.1, forward strand.
GGATCGGCGGGGCAGACACGACTAGCACACCTCAGATACCACCACCACCCGATCCCCCCCCCCCCCCCCACCACCCGATCACCCGATCCCCGCCGATCACCGGCACGGATCGGCGGGGCAGACACGACTAGCACACCTCAGAATACCACCACCACCACCACACCGGCACGGATCGGCGGGGCAGACACGGCCAGCACACCTCAGATACCACCACCACCACCACACCGGCACGGATCGGCGTCACAGACACGACCAGCACACCTCAGATACCACCACCACCACTACACCGGCACGGATCGGCGTCACAGACACGGCCAGCACACCGGTATACAGACGTCAGAAAGCAACACGCAGTCATCCGAGGTCAGATCACCATCAGAAACTGACCTCATATCAGGTCACACGGCCGACAGAAGAAAAAAAACGATAGTTTCTGGCGACGATCTGACACAGGAACTATCGCTCGATTAGATCACATCAGACCACATCAGATCACATCCGGTCATATCAGGTCACATTACTATCAGAAACTACTGTTCCACCCAGTCACATCAGGTCACATCACAGTCACATAGGACGCCACCGCCAGTCATCGGCGTCACATTGGTGTCGGTGTCACCCCAGCACGCTGGCACGCCGGTCAAGCCCCTCACTATCGCTACATCAGGTCACGAACCAGGAACATAAAAACCGCCGGACCAAAACTGTTCCGTACCTCCCTGCTGCGAGTCCTCAAGGCTGCAGTACTCGGATGTGCTGCTGGCCTCGGGACCGAACGACTGAGCCCCTCCGCCACCGCCGCCAGCCAGCAGGGGCTGCTTCTCGTCCTGCGACATCCTGCTGCCCGCTGCTGCTGCCCGCTCCTCTCTTCACTGGTCCTCGGAGGGCAGGTCTACACAGCCCCTGCAAAACAAAATATACAGTTAACACCACAGACACAGTACTGCATCACTGTTACGAATTCACAAATTAATGTCATATTTTGGCTTGATATAAAAGTTTGTCATGGTTTTAATTTCCTTAATTTGAGCATGCCTGAAATTTGAGACCAATACTACAATGAAAGCTAGAAAAAGTAGAATATCAAGTGAGTTAAAGGAGAGGTTTAACTTTGTAGCACACAATAGAGATTAAATATCAATGAAATTAGAGATATTAACAATAAAAATGCCAAGTCTAAAGCATCATTTACATCCTAATGGCATCACTAAGGAATTATTCATAATAAGCCACAAGGAAACTTTAATGGCAGCATATAATCATCTACTTATATTATGGTAATGCCCATAAATATCTAACAGAAAGCTTAAATAGTTAATTATACACCATAGCCAAGGTAGGTAGGTTACATTGATGACATTCAGAATATTTGAGCCATTTCACAATCAAACTTCAAAATAAAGTAAACATTTATCCTAAATTAGGTGAAATTAAGTCACCAGCATATCCAGAACAGAAAGCTGAAATGGTTATCAACTAGGTGCAGGGTCAGAGAAGAGGTTATACAAAATTAGAATGATAATTAATTTGAAGAGGATGCTTTTCTGTTAATTTTGATCTCAAAACTGTTATCTTCTGACAAAAGGCAGCTAAAAAAATGTTTGGGCAAACATTGGGTGGCATTGAAAAATGATGGTACCAATATTTGTTTACATGAGACTTGCTGACATATATGTTGTTTACTAACTGGCCAAGCAAAATTAAGGCGGCCGCACACTAGGCCATTCGGCGCGTGATATACTGCGACATTCCGCCTCGGAAAATCGCGTCGATACCGCTGAATATCGTCCTTGTTCCGGCGGATTCGGCGCTGTCTGCTCGCGAGATTCCGCCCCGCCGACCTACAGCATGTCGCAACCTGTGCCTACGCAAATTTCCTGAACAAATATGAAGAGAGCAAAATTCTTTGGACCCAAAAAGTCCAGAAAATGGCCCAAATTCCAAGGCTGAGCCTGTCACAAGGTAAATTAATTATGGCCATTTTTCGACGAAGATGTAAGTTTAGAACCACGAAACTTTTCCATAATAAATTTCACAGCGGCAAGAGCATGCTGTGCAAAATGTGCACCTCTGTCTTGCATAGATTCGCCACTGTAGCCTGATCAATTTTGTTGTCCGCGGCTCCGCGGCGTTCAGTCGCCGAAAAAAGCTCGTTCGAATCAGCTTTTTTCCGCCGGTCCGCAGATGGCCGGCAGACGACATTCGTCCGCGATTTTTGACGTTTCGGCTGACGCGAAGGCGGAATGTCGCTAAAGATGCGCGGAAAGTCGTAGCGATATCGCGACCTCCGTGCGCCGAATGGCCTAGTGAGCGGCCGCCTTTAGAGTTTGAGCACTTAACATATGTGCCCCATAAAGTGTTGTTAGTATTCATCTCAGTGTTTAATGATTATGCTCAAGTGTACATGCCATTCTTATATGGAACATTTGCTCTGTACAGACATTAAACTTGTGGATTTTAACATAATGATGTTAATGCAAACAAAAAATATTTCAGAATGCATTCAACTTAAATATATATGGGATATTTCTACACTTTCTCCTTTAAACAAAATCCTTAAATCTGTTCTTCCAGCATCAAATATAAAGTATATTCATCATCAGCACTCTGGACACATGCATTATTACATTTTGAGTTACTACTTGGATTTAATATCTTGAACTTACCCATTATATAATTATTGTATTGTGGCCTGGCAAATACATTCTACCATTGCTCGAAATGTCCACCAATTAGAACTTTGCCACTATTACATTCAAATAAGCTAAAATCCTATGCAAATTCCTCAGAACATGTAATATATGTATATGTCAACTTGGCATGTTGAAAAATGTCCATAACATTTCTACATCCATTGCCAAGTATTAGCTAAGCTGAAATATAACAGTTAAGACAGTTATAATTGTCTATCCACTAACTATTGCCAACTTCACAAGACATATTGCTTGGAATGAGGCCAATGAGCAGTAATTCATTGGATGCCAAAGTAGTTACGAGCCTCATGAGTTGCACACAATTTGAGTAGACATTGTTAAGTACATAACTAAGGATACTAGACAAATATAGGTGCAAAGGTACTCACAGATAAAAACACATGTGCACAATCCAAACTACAAATACTAATTTAAAGGGAAATAATCACCTTTTCCACAAAAATGGAGTTAGCACCTGAAATCGATAGACGAGGTCAAAATATGATATAAATTCATCACATTTTGCATATAAACATTCCAACCAAAAGATATTGGCAGTTTCCTACTGATAAGCGATCCACGCTTATATTGGTCGGTACTCAGCAAGTACACAATAACAAATTCAGTAAATTAGCCTCCCTACGCATTGTTATTTATCATGAAGGTATGGAATATGTTTCCTGCACTCTATCTTTTGTGAATATGTGCCAAACTTTTATGAACAATCAACAATCGTTTGAGAAGAAAAAAAGTGCATTGTAATCAGCAGTTTAGCTTGGCACTAGCCGGCCGGTGCCAAGCTAAACTATGGCAACCTATTAAGTGTCTGCGATTTGTTACAAGTGCCCATTCAACAACGTTGAGCAGATTGACGCAAAAGTGCCAGATGTTGCACTTTCCAATAGTGGAGGGAAAATACTGATCATTAATTTTCCCAAACTTCCAACTTTGAATTAGGGAATAATTGTATTTAATTCTTAAATTTAGATCACAACATTTGAATACCATAACAGTAGCCAAATAAGTTGTTGCTAACAAAATCAAAAGGTGATTATCTCCCTTTAAGATGTTCAATAGAGAATGGACAGTGTGACAAATAAAACAGCCTTTAGTTTAAATAAAGATTAGCACAACATATTTCAGTAATGCCAGCATTTTTGGCACCGTCAATATACAGCATTTCCATTTTTTTTAAGACACTGAAACACAAATACACTGTACACACTATCTTAATGATTGGCCATATCTTTCACAGAATTGGAATCAGGAGCCGACTTCAACTTAAGTTTGTTTTTCTATTTCAAAACAATTCTAAAGATTAGTGTTGTTTCAGATAGTGAAAAAACAAAGGTGGGCAGAAACTGGAGCAGATTGAAAAGGAAAGAGATTAAGCTGTTGTGGTAAACAATAGACTATCAGCATCAGACCAAGTCATAGAAGCTAGGAAAAAGGGACTTAGAATGCTTGGGGCCATTAACAGAAATGTTTCCTACAAAAGTGAAGGTAATACAACCCAAAACTTTATTGTGCATACATTAGACCACATTTGGAATATTTTGTGCAAGCCTGGTCTCCAACATATGAGAAAGATTGCTGGTTGTTAGAAAGAGTTTTAAAAAAAAATGGTAAATTGTCTGGAAAAATTAAGGTAAATAGTCTTAAGTGGGGGGATGTGCGACCTCAGATGGGCCAGAGGCTCTTTGTTGCACTTTTCTTTTTGTCTTTACAACCTTCGGTTACCACTAAGCAAATACTTTCGTTATCACCTTCTGTTATAAAATAGCGATACCTTCTCAACCAGCTTTTCTTACGCAGCCTTCAGAATCAAAAGATCACAGATATCACGAGTTCCTTGACCCGCGCCCCTTATCGCCCCCAGTATCGGCCTTTGCGTGTCTTTCCAGTGTTTGGTAAATTTGTTTGTGTCGCTTTCTTTCGAAAGTAGATGCGCAATTATCATTACTAGCGGAAAACTAGCACAAAGATGGGTAATTTAGAGTTGTCTGAGAAAATTCCCTAGTAAATATGTAAATCGGGAGTTTGCATAATAAACACATTTATTTAAAGAAAGTTGTTCACTGGAAAGAATGGTTATATATTAAAGATCAACATCAAAAACAATGACGAATATTTTTATTTCAACGCATTTTCTTAGCTTGTGAGACTTCATGGAGAACACAACGAAGGATTTTCACACAAAATCATTTGCCCCTCAAATCCCCAGAAGTCAAAGCGATTTGGAGACATGAGCAGACCATTTCACTAGAGTGTGGGTTCGGTTACATCTCAGATACAGAATCTATATTTCACTGACATCCATATAATATATTGATGTCAGTGGTATGCAGTGGCGCACGCAGGGGGGGGGGTCAAAGGGGTCAGCTGACCCCCCCCCCCCCCGAAATTTCTGAGGGGGCCCGCATCAAAAGGACCCGTATTCTGGCAGGGGCTCGGTCTTGGTAAGGCCTGATCGAGGCAGAGGTCCGGTGCTGGCAAATGCGTGATATGGGGCCCGGTCGGGACGAGGGCCCGGACACAACAGGGCCCGCTCCTTGCATATTCTTGATACGGGCCCCTTTCTGGTAGCAGCCCGATCTTGGTCAGGTCCGATCGACGCAGGGGCCCGGTGTTGGCAAAGGCATGATATGGGGCCCGGTCAGGACGAGGGCCCGGACACAACAGGGCCCGCTCCTTGCAAATTATTTGATACGGACCCTTCCTGATATGGGCCCGTTCCTGGTAGGGGCCCCATCAAGACAGGACCCGGTGCTGGCAGAGGCGTGATATGGGGCCCGGTCAGGTCGAGGGCCCGGTCACAGCAGGGCCCGGTCATTGCAAATTATTAATACGGGCCCGTTCCTGATAGGGGTCCGTTCCTGGTAGGGGCCCGATCAAGACAGGACCCGATGCTGGCAGAGGCGTGATATGGGGCCCGGTCAGGTCGAGGGCCCGGTCACAACAGGGCCCGGTCCTTGCAAATTATTCATACGGGCCCGTTCCTGGTAGGGGCCCGGTCTTGGTCAGGCCCGATCGAGGCAGGGGCCCGATGCTAGCAAAGGCGTGATATGGGGGCCGGTCAGGACGAGAGCCCGGTCACAACAGGGTCCGGTCCTTGCATATTTTTGATACGGGCCCATTTCTGGTAGGGGCCCGGTTTGGTCAGGCCCGTTCGAGGCAGGGGCCCGGTGCAAGCAAAGGCGTGATATGGGGCCCGGCCAGGACGAGTGCCCCGTCGGCCGTCACAACAGGGCCCGGTCCTTGCAAATTATTGATACGGTCACGTTCTGGTGACACGGGGTCGTTCCTGGTAGGGGCCCGGTTTGGTCAGGCCTGATCGAGGCAGGGGCCCGGTGCTTGCAAAGACGTGATATGGGGACTGGATAAAACCAAGTCCCGGTCACAACAGGGCCCGGTCCTTGTATATTCTTGATACGGGCCCGTTTCTGGTAGGGGTCCAGTCTTGGTCAGGTCCGATCGAGGCAGGGGATCGATGCTGGTAAAGGCGTGATATGGGGTCTGGTCAGGACGAGGGCCCGATCACAACAGGGCCCGATCACAACAGGGCCCGATCACAACAGGGCCCACTCCTTGCAAGTTATTGATACGGGTCCGTTACTGGTAGGGGCCTGTTCCTGGTAGGGGCCCGATCAAGGCCCCGGTGCTGGCAGAGGCGTGATATGGGGACCGGTCAGGTCTAGCATCTGGCCAAAACTAGTGGCTAGAGCAAACATGAACTAAATTATCCCTTTACAACTGAGAAATATACGTTTTTTTACCCTAGGGTTACATTGAAAAGGTCACGATTGTATAACTTGACCTTAGGTCACCGATATAGGAAATCCAAGATATTGTAGTCCCTAATGACTTCATGACGTGCCATGAGTTTCATGTCGCTCGATTAACCACTGTGACGGTGGTGCTACCTAGAAGTTGTTTGGTGGTCAGACTGGTTATTGATTCAACACTGATTGAATCGATTGGAATCGTTCAATCAAAATTAATTGAATCAAAACATAATTGATTCACCACCAGATCTTTTGATTCATGAATCGTGATTGAATCCAAACCCGCATCCAATCAAGGCTGATTGAATCAAAAGATTTAACGATTGAAGTACACTGGTAAATTGTGCAAATACATGCATTCCCAGTGGCTACATTCATTTAGACTGAAATACTAAGCTGTAACAATGTTTTAATGATTCAATCAAATGTTGAATCAAACGAGAATCGATTAAAATATTTTTTTTTGATTCTTTGAATCGGAAGGTATCAATTCTCAAAATTGTATCCGAGAATCGAACGATGATTTAATCATTCATATTCCAAAATGAATCATGATTGAATCGTTCCAAAGAAGTTGGATCAATAACCAGTCTGTTGGTGGTCATGTCATTTGACCTGACCTGACCTGGCCGGGACCCAATTGTTGCCCAAACGTGGCTTAGCTATTCATTTCAAGTTGCTGAAAGTTTCAAGTCGATATCTCTATGCGTTTTCTGATTATGGCGGGAAAACTAAGGGGGTGGGGCAAAAAAAAATCCCCCCCCCCCCCCAGCGCCTCCAGGGTTAATTCCTATTCCGTTCGCGAACGTAGCCTAGCGTAGTTTATACGGCACTTTGACGTCCAATGGCTGGGACTTTTAAACCTGTAGAGGACATGAATCTGGGAGGTTAGAAAGGAAAAAAGCGTCATAATTTGGCCCAATTTCTAAAATTACCTCAATTTCCGAAGAGATAATTAATTCATGCCTAGAAAATATAAAGTCCAGTGTAAACGCGGTTTCTATCTACACTACAATTTGCGCATAAGCATCTCAAACATCTGTGGGCGAAGCCAAATAATATTGTAACGCTCAACTTCACTGATGAAATAAAATGCTTCGCTATTTGGCACATGAATTACGTTTCATCGTCAATACGATGCACCTAGGGACCGATGATTTTGAGTATCCAAGCCCACCAATGACAATGGGTAGCAGATCTCCCGAGAAAAAAAAACTAGTTATTACGACGTTTGAATTTTTTGACGCGATCTGTTCCTCGTGCTTCTCTCATTTTGACCAAACTCCAGAAAGCCTGTGCGCAGCTTCCAGACAGGTTATGCAGCAACTGGTTGACACCAGGCCCTGGATCCGTTGGAATTATGCCTTCCCAAGTCATGCGCAAGACCGTCTCCACATTTGTTGCGATGCTGTATGTTGTAAAAATCAGCCATGTATCGCGCCAACTGATCACACATACCTGTTACGAAAATATCGTATCGGTTCACCAGTCACCACTACTGCGTGTTGTCATTGACCTCATTTCGTCAACTCTCGACAGTTGTACCGCACATCAGTAGCACCAGACTGGTTATTGATTCGACACTGATTGAATCGATTGGAATCGTTCAATCAAAATTCATTGAATCAAAACATAATTGATTCACCACCAGATATTTTGATTCATGAATCGTGATTGAATCAAAACCCGCCTCAAATCAAGGCTGATTGAATCAAAAGATTTAACGATTCAAGTACACTGGTGAATTGCCCAAATACATGGAGCCCCAGTGGCTACATTCAATTATACTGAAATACTATTGCTGTACCAATGTTTTAATGATCATATATATGCATGTTTCCATTTTTATTGATTTGATATAAATTCACCTCATATATTCAAATGTTGAATTAAACGTGAATCAATTAAAATATTTGTTTTGATTCTTTGAATCAGAATGAATCAATTCTCAAAATTGTATCTGTGAATCGAACGGTGATTGAATCATTCAGATTCCAAAATGAATCATGGTTGAATCGTTCCAAAACAAGTTGAATCAATAACCAGTCTGAGTAGCACACGCACCTAAAATTCGCACATCAGTAGCACACGCAGTCACCTTACACGACATTGACAAGAAAATTATCATGTCTCAGATCCCATGCTGTAGGGGGCCCGCTCAAAATCAAGTGACCGAAATCCGCGAAGTTTTCTAAAAACAGGTGGAGGCCCGCACACAAGGGGGCCCGCTCTTAGGGCTCTGACCCCCCCCCCCCCCCGAAATGGAATCCTGCGTGCGCCACTGGTGGTATGCATGTCATATTTATGCTGACATTTGTGGCGCCGGATTAGATGTGGCACAGTGCCTCTACTGCTGCCTCTGCTGCATAAGCCGCTGTAGCTCAGTGATAAGATGCTTGTCTTTCATGCGGAGGGGGCCGGTACGAATCCCAGCAACGGCGATTCGTTTTTTAGTCACGAGCGAATCTTAGGCTGACTCGATCGGACTTAAAGGAAATAGTTCACCTTCGGATTTTTTTTCAGAACACGATTTTATTATATTTTTGAATACAGTTTCTTTTTTTATTTTCAAAAATGGTCCTACATCGCGCCAATTCAGGACAGAAGGTCGTAAATCATTAATGTTATGGTGTGCGTTATTGGTCTGCGCATGCTCCATGGCAGTACTGGCACTTTCAGACGGTACGGTATATCATATATGCGCCGAATTCCTTCGCCAAAAAGTCAAATATCTTCGGCTGGAGAGTCTTTTTCAGTCAAGGAAACTTGCAGATAGGGGTTTCCCAACATGGGCTACAAAACAGCTATCTCAGTATAAAACTAATGTTGAAGGTGAACTATTTCCTTTAAAGGAAATAGTTCACCTTCAACATGGGATTTTGAACTGAAATAGCAGTTTTGTAGCCCGTGTTGAGAAATCCTTATCTGCAACTTTTCTTGGCTGAAAAGACTCTCCAGCCGAAGATATTTGACTTTTTGGCGAAGGAATGCGGCGCATATATGACCGTCTGAGAGTGCCAGCACTGACCGTACCGTCTGAGAGTGCCAGCACTGGTCTGAGCATGCGCAGACCAATAACGCACACCATAACATTAATAATTTACGACCTTCTGTCCTGAATTGGCGCGATGTAGGACCATTTTTGAAAAGAAAAAAAGAAACTGTATTAAAAAATATAATAAAATCGTGTTCTGAAAAATGTCCGAAGGTGAACTATTTCCTTTAAAGGGAATAGGTCACCTTGAAAGTTGTCTTGAAGTTCAACCATTAAGTCATCTTGAGCTCAAAACCATGAATATGACTTTGGTTTGGACAACTGATGAATATATGTGGAGAAAGAAGTAAGTTTCTCTTTCTATTTCACGAGAAATCGTACGATAGCAGCTGGCGTTCTGGCTCCGCCCCGCTCCGCCTGACGCCAAGTGCAGTCTCTGACAAGGGGCCGCCGCGCCGCCCGGGCGGCTGAGCGGATATTAACGAGGCGTCGTGACCAGAGACTACGTGCCAGAGAGTGTACCTTCCTCCGGCGGTGCGGCGGCGAGCGTTCATTCCCCGATCGTGGCCCGGAACAGCGGGATTGAAATCGGGCCCACTAGTCCTGTGTCGAAATTACTTAACGTAGAGAGGTAATTATTTCACCACAAACCATTTTTAGATCTGCTCTACAAATCTGTTATCTCAGTCCAAAACCCCATGTTAAAGGTGAACTATTCCCTTTAAAGGAAATAGTTCACCTTCGGAAATTTTTCAGAACACGACTTTATTATATTTTTTAATACAGTTTCTTTTTTTCTTTTTAAAAATGGTCCTACATCGCGCCAATTCAGGACAGAAGGTTGTAAATTATTGATTTTATGGTGTGCGTTATTGGTCTGCGCATGCTCCATGGCAGTGCTGGCACTTTCAGACGGTACGGTACATCATATATGCGTCGTATTCCTTCGCCACAAAGTCAAATATCTTCAGCTGGAGAGTCTTTTCAGCCAAGAAAAGTTCCAGATAAGGATTTCTCAACACGGGCTACAAAACTGCTATTTCAGTTCAAAACCCATGTTGAAGGTGAACTATTTCCTGTAATGGGTACGAGCGAATATTATGCCGACCCGATCAGAATTAATGGCTACGAGCAAATCTCAGGTTTCGTTCCGATCGCCGATCGGACTTAACCCGGTATTGACTGGGGTATCAGCAGAACGCCATTGACTGGGGGGAGGGGCGTTAAAGGAAATAGTTCACCTTTTAAAAAATTTACCCAACACGATTTAATTATATTTTTTAATACAATTTCTTTTTATATTGTCAAAAATGGCCTTATATCGCGCCGATTCAGGACAGAAGGCCGTACATTTGTATTGTTTATCAAAACTATATGCATACTCTCTGAGTCAGAGTCTTGACGTCACGCGAATGTAAACAATGGTTCAGCAAATCAGATTCGAAAGTAGTCGCGTAAAGATAGACTCGCATTGGAGATGTGCCAACGGGCGGCCGGCGATCGCTTGCTAGCACCAGCTGCAAGCTGATTGGCTGATGGTATAGCCTCTGCCCGGGCTAAAACCAGTACAACATTCTTTCGCCAGGACCGCATTCCTTCCCCAAAAACTCAAATATATTCGGCTGGAGAGTCTTTTCAGTCAAGAATACTTGCAGATAGGAGTTTCCCAACACGGGCTACAAAACTGCTATCTCAGTTTAAAACTAATGTTGAAGGTGAACTATTTCCTTTAAAAGCCCCCCCCCCCCTGGTTATCTTCCGAACCAATGATCGCAGCGAGACGCGCAATAGGTGGAAAACGAAAGCTCTCAATGAGACGGATATAAAGCCTGCTCAAAAATGTCAAAGTGAGGTCAAATGTCAGGTCACAGTCAGGTCAAAGGTCAAAATCGGCGTATTTGAATTTATGGCCATACTTTCCATCCCAAGCCTTCAATTGCGACCAGCTCACCCAAAGTGCTACCAAAGGTATGATACATATCCCGCATGAGCTTAAGTGAGATTTTTGGCCAAGACAAGGTCAAGGTCAGGTCACAAAAGGTCACTATGCTCAAAATATCTACGAAAGTCATGCAACACATGTTTTATGAGTTATTTTCCACGTGTAATTCGACAGTGATAGTCATTTTACCACCTGACTTCATTTACGTGAATTAAATGTCAATTTCAGGTCAAGTTCAGGTCACCGAAGGTCAACAAATTTAATTGATAAATCTAAACAAAAAAAGGCATGTTACTAGACCATGTTTGTCTCAGAAATACAGCGGTGGCATTTATTTGTCTGTATATAGTCAATAAAACCCCAAAAGCAATTTGAAATATGACGTCATGAGTTACCCATACTTTAGATGTTATAAGTCAGTCAAAAATGGAGATATCAGTTTGAAATTTGGTATGGTAGTTGCCTAGGTATGGTTCTCTGACATATCTTTCGGTTTTTTAAATATTTTTCAGAAAATTTTGATTTTGTGATCATTTCCCCTCAAAAAGTGTTTTTGAGTTTTTTTGGGGTTGTAGCGGTGCGTGGCGTGCGTGTATTTTCAGTTAGGTTTGCGTTGTGTAGTATAGTTGCGTCATAGCGAAGTTACAGTTTCGCCAAGTACCGATAGAGTGCACTGCTCACCTCTAAGCAAAGATATCCTACTTAAATGCTGTTTTATCTGACGGTTTTAGATCTATCATTATGCGCATTATACTATCTACAAGGGCGCTATTTAATTCACCTGATATACTTTCTCACTAACTACTGCATATTCCTGTTCACCTTTGCTTTGACTCTGTCTGCCGTAACTCACTCATTTGTCCGCCGTAGTCCGCCGTATATAGTTCAAACATGCAGATCTGAATATTTTTTCGTTCACGATGAGATTATTTTAAATACCCCACTACAGGCTGTAGCATGTACCATTAGGTTGAATAGAAGGAAAATAGACATATGTTCGATTTATATACCACCCAATGCTGACAACAGTGATCTCGCAAGAAACTTAAATCACCTTATATCACAATTTAAAAACCCTTTCCTCTTACTCGGGGACTTCAATGCCCACAATCCTATGTGGGCACGCAACACCCGAGTTTCAGACGAGCGTGGCGACATTATCGAAAGCTTTCTTGACGTCCACGATCTCGTTCTCCTCAACAAAGGCGACAATACCTACTTTTCATTATCTCACCACAGTGAATCAGCAATTGACCTGTCAATTTGCTCATCGCCAATATGTAGCCTCTTTGAATGGTTTGTTGACTGTGATATCCATCACAGCGACCACTATCCTATTAAAATTAAAACAACGTTTACTTCTGGTAACGATGCTGTTGCCAGTTTTATTCCTCGTTGGAATTTGAAGAAGGCAGATTGGACGCAATTTCAAGAATTGTGCAACATCGATCAAGAACAATTTCATTCTCCGGAGCAAGGCATCACGTTTCTTACAAATACTATATTATCAGCTGCGAATGTATCGATTCCATCCACATCACCGTCAACGAGACACAAAGCGGTTCCATGGTGGTCTCCAGAAGTGGCTCAGGCCATAGCAAGATGGAAAAGAGCTTTTCGTAGCTACTCACGGCACACAGATAACGCACATTTAATCATACGCAATCAAGAAAGAGCCCGTTGTAAACGGATCATACGAGAAGCAAAGCACTCCTCATGGCGATCCTTTCTTGCACAGTTCAACCATCGCACACCTTTAAGTAAAATATGGTCACTTGTTCGCTCATTATCTGGTAAAAGAAGTTTTACCAGCCTTCCAGTCCTCCGTGTAAATGCTACGAACATAACAGAACCGCAAGAAATTGTTAACACAATAGCTAGAAGCTTTGCTCACTGCAGTTCAACAGAAAACTACAAACCTGGATTTATTGAGTTTGCCCGAAGAGAGTTTTGTTTGACTCCAAATGCATTTTTCTCAGATAACACTGAAGTGTACAATGATGCCTTCTCTTTATCTGAGTTACGCGATGCCATTTCATCTACAGGAAACACGTCCACTGGTCCCGATAAGTTACATTATGCTTTTCTTCGGCAGTTGCCAGATAACACTTTACAATTTATGTTACTCACACTCAATGACTTATGGACCAAACACATTTTTCCAGCAGCATGGCGAGAGGCAATCACAATTCCATTGCCGAAACCGGAAAAAGATCGCAATAACCCTTTCAACTATCGTCCCATATCCCTGACCAGTTGTTTAGGTAAAGTATTTGAGCGAATGGTAGGTAAACGTTTAGCTTGGTTCTTAGAAGAAAATAATTTACTTTCAAAATACCAGAGTGGTTTTCGCAAAAATCATACCACTTATGACCATATCGTACGACTTGAAACTGATATAAGAAAAGGATTTAAATATAAGAAACATACAACAGCAGTTTTCTTGGACATAAGTCGTGCCTATGACATGGTATACAGGCCGATTCTGATACTTAAGTTGCATAAGCTAGGCATTCGAGACATCTCGCACAATATTTGTTAGGCTTTCTTACAGGTGAACGTAATTTTCAGGTACGATGTCGCTCAGTATATTCCAACACATACTCGTTTCAAAATGGTTTACCGCAAGGTAGCTGCTCATCTCCAATGCTCTTCAACGTCATGATCAATGATCTATTCGACGCAGTTCCTTCAAGTATAAACTACTCTTTGTTCGCTGACGGACAGTTCCATATGGTGCACCGACAGCGACTCGCAACACTCCATTTTCGTTTACAACAGGCACTAGACATAATTGAGAGATTGGTCAAGAAAGAACGGTAGTATATTTTCACCAACCAAATCTGCAGTGATGACTTTCACCAAAAACAAAAGAATGCGTCAGGCTTCTGACCTACCCCTTTCAGGTCACGTTATTCCTCGCTTACAGTCATTCAAATTCCTTGGCATAGTTTTGGACTCAAAACTCAGTATGGTTAAGCATATGGAGTATGAAAAATCAAAATGTAGCAAGCGTCTGAACTTATTTCGAAGTATTGCCGGCACAGAGTATGGGGCAGACCGGAAAACACTTCTTCATTTGTACAAGGCTTTGGTGTTGCCAATCATAGAATACGGAGCTGTAATTTACGCCGGTGCCAGTGATAACACACTTAAAAAATTAGACACAATTCAAAACTCATTCATCCGAATAGCCCCTTGGGGCCATGAAAACCTCACCAATCTCGTCCTTACAAACAGAAGCTGTTATACCGCCCCTTACATTTGAGACGACAGGAGCAATCTTTACGTTATGTTAGCAAATTTTGTTTGATCCAAACCATAACACTTATAAATCTATGCACATCTTACCTTCAATTCACCATAACTACATTGGTCCGGCTGAAAAACGATCTGGATTAACAATAGCTTCTAGAGTTAAGAAATTCTCCGCAGATTTGGAGTACATTCAACCAGAAATCCTTCCTTACCTAAACTCAATGTTCCTCCATGGCTGAAGATTGACAGGGAGGTTTCTATTTCTTTTTGATTGTTCAAAAGCACTCATTACTCCACAAGAAGTGCAACACAAGTTTGGTGAATTACTCAACCAGTTTTCCAGTTTTCATTTCATTTTCACAGATGGCTCGAAAGACGGTGATCGCACTTCAAACGCAGTTTTCTGTAACTGTAATGAACACATAATTAAAACTCGTCCTTAAGAATAGCACAAGTATATATATCGCCGAACTACATGCGGTGTTAGAAGCCCTTCAGTTTATTCAAGATTTTGTTTTACAAAGAGCGGTGATTTGCACAGACCTCGCGTTCGGTCGTTCAGTCATTGCTTATGAAATCTCCATCGTCACCCTTGCTGATACATATATACAATCTACACCAGGAATTATCCAACAATGGTACACAAATACGGTTCACCTGGATACCGGGTCACAGCGGTATCCATGGAAACTCGCAAGCGGACAAGTTTGCAAAAGAGGCACTTCTTTAAATAGCATAACAAACATTCCAACTGACTATACATCCATTAAAGCTTGCTTACGACAAGCAATGATAAAAAACTGGCAATGCAATGGACCAATACTACTCGAGCAACACAGCTTCGACGCATCAAACCTCTCATTGAAGTGTGGGACGTCTGCAAACAGAGATAATAGACGGGAAGAGAAAGTTTTGGCTAGATTACGTTTAGGGACATACTTTATACACACATTGTTATATATATTCCAAAGACGCTCGGCCGATATGCTCGCTTTGTCAATGTCCACAGACAGTAGAACATGTTATCATACAGTGTCCAAATTACCGTAGACAAAGGGGTAAGCTGCTCTCTTTTTGCAAACAAAGAAAAATTGCCATTCAGTTTGACATCTGTACTCGGAGACACACAACCAGACTTGCTCAATTTACTGTTTTCATTTCTCCAAGAATCAAAACTATTCGAAAAGAATGTAAATCACAGAAAAACATAAAATAATACCTGTGTAACGCATCAATTATTCGTTCCTGAACATATAAATTGAAAAGGCATGCAATGGTCATAATTGACCGAAATGCCTCAAATTTAACAAAACAAACAAATCTGAATATTCACGCAGGAATTCACACACACGCTCACGCACCTTCGCCGATTCTTGGTACGATTTCCACGTTCTCGCTCGTTTTCCATCGTCGTTGTCGTTGTCGTTGCTTAGGTTTCTTTGCTTAGGTTTCGTTCTCACTCGGTTTCCGGCTCCGTTGCTTGCTTTTTCCCCATCATGGGGAAAAAGCGCCGAAAACAAGATGTCTCGGACTCTGACTCTGACCCGAACCCGAACCTGACCTCTCCTGATCTCCCAATGGACTCTGACTCCACGGTCACTGATCCTCGTTCGTCCCAGACCTCTGCCCCCGGCAACCGACCCTCGCTCGTCCATGACCTCTGCCCCCGGCACCGACCCTCGCTCGTTCATGACCTCTGCCCCCGGCACCGACCCTCGCTCGACCATGACCTCTGCCCCCGGCACCGACCCTCGCTCGTCCCAGACCTCTGCCCCCGGCACCGACCCTCGCTCGTCCATGACCTCTGCCCCCGGCACCGAACCTCGCTCGTCCCAGACCTCTGCCCCCGCACCGACCTCGCTCGTTCATGACCTCCGCCCCCGGTACCGACCCTCGCTCGTCCCATGCCTCCACTCCCGGTACCGACCCTCGCTTGTCTACTGACCACGCACGGAACCCTGGCTCACCATTGACCCACGACTTCTGACCAGTACCTGGATTCCAATGGCTCGTTTCTGGTGATTAAGCCTATACCGACGGACAATGTCTCGTTCCGCAAAATCAACGTGTTTTTGCCCACCAAACAACTCAAAGGCATCTGCGGCTCATCCTCTCTCTAGATCGAAACTTCTGCAAACGGCACACTCGTTGTCAAGACCGAGACTAACGCGCAAACAAAAAACTGCTACAGTGTACCAAGTTCTGTGAGAAGGCGGCCACTGTCTCGCTGCACCATGCTCGGAACACCACACAGGGTACGGTTTTCGCCCCGGAGATGAGATTTATGTCCGAGGAGGACATTCTCGAAGGTCTCCGCTCAGAAGGAGTCTCGCACGTGCGACGTCTAACAACTTTCCGTGACGGACAGAGGCGTGACACCAGCCTTCTTGTCCTCACGTTCCAGACAACCACCACGCTACCGTCTACTTTAGTCGCTGGATACCTCAAATACATCGTACGCTTCTACATCCCGAACCCCCTTCGCTGCTACAAATGCCAAAAATTTGGCCACAGCGTCAAATTTTGTAAGCAAGAGGCCCGGTGCCACAAGTGCGGTGCAGCGCCGCACGACGGCTCTGCCTGTTCTGCACCCAGCCAAGTGCCCTGAGCTGTGGATCCACAGACCACATCGTGATCTCCACTCAGTGTCCCATGTGGAAGAAGGAGAAGGAGATTTGCGCCCTGAAGGCATCTTCCAACATTTCATACCCACAGGCACGTCGCGCGGTAGAAGACAAGACGCCCTCTCCGACTTCCAAGACATACGCACAGGTAGCGAAAAAGCAAACGGCCACATGTGAAACTCAAACTGAGCCCCTACCTCAGCTCCCTCCCCTCAAACTGTTGGCACCTCTCAGACCAGCCACAGTGGAAACCAGCACCACGACACCGCTTCCCCGGCCCTTGAGCCGCCGCCCGTGACCCGGTGTGCCAGCACTCGGCCGGCGTGCCAGGCTCACACCTGCCGGGCTATGGTTCGTTTGGG
>JAXIVJ010013198.1:0-37961 GCA_036785665.1 Chirona hameri
CAAATACAAATGCCAAAAGAAAGGAAATGACCTTATGTTCAAAATCCCTTTCTCGGATTTTCGAAATTTTGAGTTTTTGACTCCCAAAAAAAATGTGTTTTTTCTCGTCGAAAACTTATTTGTCGTTGTTTTATAACATACAACATTCTGTACTGTTTTAATTATGTGGGCCCCCTTGGCTACGAGGGCCCCTCTGACCCCCCCCCCCCCCCCCAGCCCCCATCGGCGAAATCCTCCCTACGCCCCTGGGCGTACCTACATAAATAATTAATGATACGTGATGGTTATAAAACATCTCACATAAGTGGTCTCCCTGAATTCTTTGTTTCCAAAGTTGTATAGTTTATTTCATTAGGTATGTATTTATTAGGTATGCCACGTCCTGCCTATATGTTCATTTCGGCCGACCCAGGTTGGTAGCAGGTAATGTAGTGACCTCTGAGTGCCGTCTGACCCACTCTCTGAAGAGACCAGACTCGGCTGGCCGAGTTGGTGGAAGGACCTGATATTTCTGGTTATGGGCCGGCCCGACTTCCTGGCTGTGGGGGGGGGGAGGGGAGGGGGAGGACCGAGGCCCCGAGAACGCAGCAGACCGGCCGAGCTGGTCCGCTATGACCGCCACTCCCCCGGTCAGCGGTCAGCCAGCCAGTCTGCGGAGTGCAGACCGAGACAGAAGCTATCAGCACATCCAGCCGAAAAAAAAGTATTGCTGATGTCCATATGACGTGTCATGGATCGATCAAAGGCAGAGGTCAGTGACCTCTCATGACACCACGATCAAAGGCAGAGGTCAGTGACCTCTCATTACACCGTGTCATGGGATTTTAATCGGAAATTTTGACGACGGACGTGCGAAACGTCTCATTAGCGAGAAGAAAAAGCATCCAACATTTCGGCACTACATCTCCGGCATGTTTGTCTTCACGTGTTCCGTGCCGCCGCTCTCAAAACATGTTGCAGAGATACTGAGGTGTGACGAGTCGCCTTCCGCATGGACTGTGAGAAATGGGCATGCTCTTTACCCAGACAGACGCCATCGTGAATCACTGACCATCGCACAGCGACGGAACCCGGCATTCGCGTATTCGAGGTGATCGCCAACTAATCAGCTGACACAATGTTCATCTGCACAGACTCGTGTTGTAATGAGCACGACTGGGTGTTTGTTGCGCAGCGGAGAGGCTCGTCGCGAGCCGGAGATGAGATCATCTGACAGATGAGGAGAGATGAGCCAGCTGGCAGCACCTTTAGTCACGGCTCCTATATAGCCTTGGTCACGGCGGAGCCGACGTCAGTGGGGGGGGGGGGGGGGGGGGGGGGGGGGGGGGGGGGGGGGGGGGGGGGGGGGGAAGTGAGACCAGATAGACCGAACGGGAGCTCCTCGGGCGATTGCAGAACCTCCCTTAGTATTGAGTAATATACATGACGTGACGGTTAGTGCCAAAACAGACATGCAACATTAGCCAATTGAGCAGGAGAGATCAAATATTGGACTCCTAGCCGATTTGCAAGCGTTAGAGCTTTGCAGATCGTTGACGACTTCTGGAAGCTAAAGTGTAGACGTGATGGGACCAGCGTGGCTGGGGAGTGGGCCGTGATGGGGCCAGCGTGGCTGGAGAGTGAGCCATGATGGGACCAGCGTGGCTGGAGAGTGAGCCGCGATGGGATCAGCGTGGCTGGGGAGTGAGACGCGATGGGACCAGCGTGGCTGGGGAGTGAGCCGTGATGGGGTCAGCGTGGCTGGGGAGTGAGACGCGATGGGACCAGCGTGGCTGGGGAGTGGGCCGCGATGGGGCCAGCGTGGCTGGAGAGTGAGCCATGATGGGACCAGCGTGGCTGGAGAGTGAGCCGCGATGGGATCAGCGTGGCTGGGGAGTGAGACGCGATGGGATCAGCGTGGCTGGGGAGTGAGACGCGATGGGAACAGCGTGGCTGGGGAGTGAGACGCGATGGGACCAGCGTGGCTGGGGAGTGAGACGCGATGGGATCAGCGTGGCTGGGGAGTGGGCCGCGATGGGATCAGCGTGGCTGGGGAGTGAGACGCGATGGGACCAGCGTGGCTGGGGAGTGAGACACGATGGGACCAGCGTGGCTGGGGAGTGAGACGCGATGGGACCAGCGTGGCTGGGGAGTGAGACGCGATGGGACCAGCGTGGCTGGGGAGTGAGACGCGATGGGACCAACGTGGCTGGGGAGTGAGACGCGATGGGACCAGCGTGGCTGGGGAGTGAGACGCGATGGGACCAGCGTGGCTGGGGAGTGAGACGCGATGGGACCAGCGTGGCTGGGGAGTGGGGACAGCGGGTGTCGAGTCGACAAAGAACCTGCCACAGGATGTGCGACAGCAGGTGATAGTGGCAGCGTGATGGTGGCGGAGCGAGATCGGCGCAGTAATAACAGTGTGAGTCAGCGGTTCAGCAGTGCCGCCGGGCGTCGCTGCCGTGTTGGCGACTGGAGGAACAGCCGCCACACGGTACAGGCAGCCAGGCGGAACGAACTGCAACGCGAATCGACAGCTGCGGTGAGCGAGGAGGCTTAGGTGGTTGGAGAGCGACTGGACGACGGGACTCTTTGTGTAGTGGCATTTAGTAGCGCAGATGGCTATTTGTATGCAGGCACGAGGCAATATTTTCCCAGCAATATTTTCCTTGTGTTTACATATCTCGAGTTTGCTTCACACAGAATCTGAAGTCAATACAAATCGAAATTATATTAGGTATTTAAAATTAAAAACGGGAACAGAATTTAGACCACCCGATTTCAGATTACATCGAAACACATCGGGAATCTAATTAGCAATGCTGCGGCCTTCAAAATCCAACGAAACCCCGCCGGTGGCGACCAACCCAGCCGGTCTCCGGGAAGTGGATCGGCGTTCCCCGCCATGGCGGCGCGCGTGTGTGTGTGTGGCGTGAAGCGACCAGTAACGACAGGAAAGACGGCCACAAACCGTCCATCACACGTTACCCACGCTTAGCAAGCGATGCGGCGCGGCGGTGTAGCAGCGTAGGGGCGCTGATTCGAAGCAAGGACGACCCGCCAGGCGCCAAGGTCAACGGACGACCACAAAAAGCGGACGGCGTGTTCTGCTGTGCGCCGTGCCGCTTCGAGGCTCGCACCAGGATGTGGAGCGGTACCGCCTGCGGGACGGGAGGGAGGCGGAGGATATACGACACAGAGGCGGAGGATAGACGACGCAGAGACTGAGTATAGACGACGCAGAGGCGAAGGATAGACGCAGAGACGGAGTATAGACGGACGCAGAGACGGAGGATAGACACAGAGACGGAGTATAGACGACGCAGAGACGGAGGATAGACACAGAGACGGAGTATAGACGACACAGAGGCGGAGGATAGCCGACGCAGAGAATGAGTATCGACGCAGAGACTGAGTATAGACGACGCAGATACTGAGTATAGACGCATAGGCGGAGTATAGACGACGCAGAGACGGAGGATAGACGACGCAGAGACGGAGGATAGATGACGCAGAGACGGAGGATAGACGACGGAGAGACTGAGTATAGACACAGAGACGGAGTATAGACGACGCAGAGACGAAGGATAGACACAGAGACTGAGTATAGACGACGCAGATACTGAGTATAGACACAGAGACGGAGTATAGACGACGCAGAGACGGAGGATAGACACAGAGACTGAGTATATACGACACAGAGGCGGAGGATAGCCGACGCAGAGACGGAGGATAGACGACGCAGAGACGGAGGATAGACACATACGGAGTATAGACGCAGAGGCGGAGTATAGACGACGCAGAGGGCGGAGGATAGACGACGCAGAGGCGGAGGATAGACGACGCAGGGGCGGAGGATAGACACAGAGACTGAGTATAGACGACGCAGATACTGAGTATAGACGCAGAGGCGGAGTATAGACGACGCAGAGACTGGGTATAGACGACGCAGATACTGAGTATAGACACAGAGACGGAGTATAGACGACGCAGAGACGGAGGATAGACACAGAGACGGAGTATAGACGACGCAGATACTGAGGATAGACGCAGAGACGGAGTATAGACGACGCAGATACTGAGTATAGACGCAGAGGCGGAGTATAGACGACACAGAGACTGGGTATAGACGACGCAGATACTGAGTATAGACGACGCAGAGACGGAGGATAGACACAGAGACGGAGTATAGACGACGCAGATACTGAGTATAGACACAGAGACTGAGTATAGACGACACAGAGGCGGAGGATAGCCGACGCAGAGACGGAGGATAGACGACGCAGAGACGGAGGATAGACACGGACGGAGTATAGACGCAGAGGCGGAGTATAGACGACGCAGAGGCGGAGGATAGACGACGCAGAGGCGGAGGATAGACGACGCAGTGGCGGAGGATCAAGGGCTCCGCCACAGGTTTGAAGTTAGGGGGGACGTGGATTCATGAGCTTAACGAGATATAGGGCTGAGTATATGGGATATGGTGGGAGCCGGGCTCTACCGCTGACCAGGCCCCTGACACATGTCTTTTGCCAGCACCGGGCCCCTGCCTCGATAGGGCCTGACCAAGACTGGGCCCCTATCAGGAACGGGCCCGTGCTATCAAGAATTTGCAAAGACTGGGCCTTCGTCCTGACCGGGCCCCATCTAGCCTTTGCCAGCACCGGGCCCCAGCCTCGATTGGGCCTGACCAAGACCGGGCCCCTACCAGAAACAGGCCCGTATCAAGAATATGCAAGGAGCGGGCCCTGTTGTGACCGGACCCCTCGTCCTGACCGGGTCCATATCACGCCTTTGCCAGCACCGGGCCGCTGCCTCGATAGTGCCTGACCAAGACCGGGCCCCTACCAGAAACGGGCCGGCATCAAGAAGATGCAAGGACCGGGCCCTCGCCCGGGCCGGGTCCCATATCACGCCTTTGCCAGCACCGGGCCCCCTGTCTCGATCAGGCCTGACCAAGACCGGGCCCCCTGCCAGGTATGGGCCAGAATACGGGTCTTTTTGATGCGTGCCCCTCATAAATTTCGGGGGGGGGGTCAGCTGACCCTTTTGCCCCCCCCCCCTCCTCCCTGCGTGCGCCACTGTCAACTTGCCTCGGGATACTCCCGCTACTTTCTGTGTCAGTGGTACCTAGAGACAGGGGCGTCGCCACCGGGGGGGGGGGGCTGCCCCCCCCCCCCCAGGATCGCTCCGGCCGGAGTCCCCCCCCCTCCAGATTCGCAGGATGTTAGCATTAGACCAATGGGGCTGACCCCCAAACCCATGGCTGCCCCCCCCCCACCCACTCAAAAAATGTTGGCGACGCCACTGCCTAGAGAGGTGACTTGTTGACTAAGTTAGCGTACTTTCCGCTTCTAAAAAAAGCCGAGCGACTTATACATGCGCATTACTGCGAAGTTGCAGTGGCATGGCTGTTAATTAACCACAGTCCACACAGGCACGTAGCCAGGATTTCGTCCGGGGGGCGGCGCCTTGAAAGGCCACCTTCCCGAGCGTTGAAAGGGCCCCCTTCCCAAGCGTTGAAAGGGCCAAACAAAACGGATGAAAAGGCACGTTACAAGGAGGGAAAATCCAGTATGGCAGGTATGGCATGGGCCATACCAACTTTTAGGAACTGGAGTTAGTAAACTGAGGGTCTGCAATTTTCAACTTTGGAACCAGCGACACCAGTTTGGAATCATCTATACTAATTTCGAAGAAAAAAATTAGGCCCAAGCTCTGGAACCCTTAAAGGAATTGCGCCGCGAAGGGGCGCGAAAATGTGGAATCTTATGCCCTGGATATGCATTTTTTCCTCTATGACTTCAACAAAAAAAAATTGGGCGTAAGAGTGCGGTAAAAAAGTGATAAAGCGAACTATTTTGCCAATTATATAGGAAAGTAGCAACATTTAAACAAAACATAAATGCGCCGCGAAACGGTGCGAATTTATAATTTAGTTTTAGTTCGTTTACAATTGAATGTGTATTGCAATTGTGCCGCGGAGCGGCGCGAAAATTTGTAACTGTATTTTGTAATGTAACCCTTGGTAACTGTATTCTTACTGTTGAAGGTGCTTGAGGTGTGTACTGTATGAGGTGCTTGAAACTTGAGGGCAGTGTCATGTGCTCAAAGTTGGGGGGGCAAAAAGACACTCTGTTCCCCCCCCCCCCCACTTTAAAGCCGGGGGAATTCCCCCCACTCCGTCCCCCCGGTGGCGGAGCCCATGCTGAGGATAGTCGCAGAGGCGGAGGATAGAAGCAGAGGCGGGGTAGAGAAGCAGAGGCGGGGTTAGAGAAGCTGAGGCGGGTAGAGAAGCAGAGGCGGGGTAGAGAAGCAGAGGCGGGGTAGAGAAGCAGAGGCGGGGTAGAGAAGCAGAGGCGTGGCAGAGAAGCAGAGGCGGGGTAGAGAAGCAGAGGCGGGGTAGAGAAGCAGAGGCGGGGTAGAGAAGCAGAGGCGGGGTAGAGAAGCAGAGGCAGGGTAGAGAAGCAGAGGCGGGGTAGAGAAGCAGAGGCGGGGTAGAGACGAAGAGGCGGGGTAGAGAAGCAGAGCGGGGTAGAGAAGCAGAGGCGGGGTAGAGAAGCTGAGGCGGGGGTAGAGAAGCAGAGGCAGGGTAGAGAAGCAGAGGCGGGGTAGAGAAGCAGAGGCGGGGTAGAGAAGCAGAGGCGGGGTAGAGAAGCAGAGGCGGGGTAGAGAAGCAGAGGCGGGGTAGAGAAGCAGAGGCGGGGTAGATAAGCAGAGGCGGGGTAGAGAAGCAGAGGCGGGGTAGAGAAGCAGAGGCGGGGTAGAGAAGCAGAGGCAGGGTAGAGAAGCAGAGGCGGGGTAGAGAAGCAGAGGCGGGGTAGAGAAGCAGAGGCGGGGTAGAGAAGCAGAGGCGGGGTAGAGACGAAGAGGCGGGGTAGAGAAGCAGAGGCGGGGTAGAGACGAAGAGGCGGGGTAGAGAAACAGAGGCGGGGTAGAGAAGCAGAGGCGGGGTAGAGACGAAGAGGCGGGGTAGAGAAGCAGAGGTGGGGTAGAGACGAAGAGGCGGAGTAGAGACGAAGAGGCGGGGTAGAGAAGCAGAGGCGGGGTAGAGACGAAGAGGCGGGGTAGAGACGAAGAGGCTGGGTAGAGAAGCAGAGGCGGGTAGAGAAGCAGAGGCGGAATAGAGACGAATAGGCGGGGTAGAGAAGCAGAGGCGGGGTAGAGACAAAGAGGCGGGGTAGAGAAACAGAGGCGGGGTAGAGAAGCAGAGGCGGGGTAGAGAAGCAGATGCGGGGGTAGAGAAGCAGAGGCGGGGTAGAGAAGCAGAGGCGGGATAGAGAAGCAGAGGCGGGGTAGAGAAGCAGAGGCGGGGTAGAGAAGCAGAGGCGGGGTAGAGAAGCAGAGGCGGGGTAGAGAAGCAGAGGCGGGGTAGAGACGAAGAGGCGGGGTAGAGACGAAGAGGCGGGTAGAGAAGCAGAGGCGGGGTAGAGAAGCAGAGGCGGGGTAGAGACGAAGAGGCGGGGTAGAGAAGCAGAGGCGGGGTAGAGACGAAGAGGCGGGGTAGAGAAACAGAGGCGGGGTAGAGAAGCAGAGGCGGGGTAGAGAAGCAGAGGCGGGGTAGAGAAGCAGAGGCGGGGTAGAGAAGCAGAGGCGGGGTAGAGAAGCAGAGGCGGGGTAGAGAAGCAGAGGCGGGGTAGAGAAGCAGAGGCGGGGTAGAGAAGCAGAGGCGGGGTAGAGAAGCAGAGGCGGGGTAGAGAAGCAGAGGCGGGGTAGAGAAGCAGAGGCGGGGTAGAGAAGCAGAGGCGGGGTAGAGAAGCAGAGGCGGGTAGAGAAGCAGAGGCGGGGTAGAGACGAAGAGGCGGGGTAGAGACGAAGAGGCGGGGTAGAGAAGCAGAGGCGGGGTAGAGAAGCAGAGGCGGGGTAGAGACGAAGAGGCGGGGTAGAGAAGCAGAGGCGGGGTAGAGACGAAGAGGCGGGTAGAGAAACAGAGGCGGGGTAGAGAAGCAGAGGCGGGGTAGAGAAGCAGAGGCGGGGTAGAGAAGCAGAGGCGGGGTAGAGAAGCAGAGGCGGGGTAGAGAAGCAGAGGCGGGGTAGAGAAGCAGAGGCGGGGTAGAGAAGCAGAGGCGGGGTAGAGAAGTAGAGGCGGGGTAGAGAAGCAGAGGCGGGGTAGAGAAGCAGAGGCGGGGTAGAGAAGCAGAGGCGGGGTAGAGAAGCAGAGGCGGGGTAGAGAAGCAGAGGCGGGGTAGAGAAGCAGAGGCGGGGTAGAGACGAAGCTGTGGAGTATAGACGTACATAGAGACGCAGCATAGACGTAGAAACGCAAGGTTAGGCCGCCAAACAGTGACGAGCTTGCTTTTGTCCGTGGCTTTCCTCGTAAATATGAAGCTATCAAGCCAGGAAGCGATCGTGAATATAAAGCCCGGAAGCGATTAGTGTTTATGACGCCTTGGGCCACCCTGCTGCTTCCGCTTACTGCGAAGAAACATGTAAAGTTTCGTATTTCGTCATGGACTACGCCACTTTGGAGAACAAAGAGAACACGTCCCCCCCCCCCCCCCCCAATGTTCGTGGTGTTGAATGCCATGCCTGACGGCGTTCCTTGGAAGAATGATCAAGGATTATACGGCTTAAATTCTTATCAACCGCCAATGTTTTAGCCTGGTCGGTTAGTTGTAAGCATTGTTGTGATTCGTAGGTGAGCATACGAGTAGGTGAACATACGATTAGGTGAACATACGAGTAGGTGAACATACGAGTAGGTGAACATACGAGTAGGTGAACATACGAGTAGGTGAACATACGAGTAGGTGAACATACGAGTAGGTGAACATACGAGGATGCTTCACTGGCTGTATATGGTAATACTGTACTGCATGGATTTCTTTTAAACAAATCCGTCTGACAAACACGATATCAAACATATTATCCCAACAAGAAAGCTTAACTTACAAATATTTAAAATACAATAAAGCCGTTTCGCTAAAAACCACACCAGCCGACCTCTAGCTGCCCTTATACAATGCTGGGCAGGTGGGGGGGGGGGGGGGGGGGGGGGATACTGGGTACCACCATATGCCATTCGAATACGCTGCAGGTGAAAGCGAAAAAAGACCACTACCCAATATCCACAAGCAAAAACGGCATGCATTGCTTTGCATGTGCGCCGTTACGTTGGAAAGGCAGCACTGCACATATTTGCTACAGATGGGCGAGGCGATTCTTTTCCCCTGTCAAATTTGACGCTCCGCATGGCATGTACTGCGTCAATGAACGTCACTTTTCCTGCACCGATTTTTTACTCCTAAGAAAGCGCCATCATTTGTATTGGCCAAAGACTCACCTATGAGTGGGCGGTGGTGGGTTCTGATGCCCGCGCGACCCGCCTATAATGCCACGGAGGAAGCCGTCAGGCGAGGTGTGTCCCCCCCCCCCCCCCCCCCTCCTGGACAGCACGGCTGGGTTCCTATTATATTATACGCACCGCCTGACCCGGCTGACCCGGCTGACCCGGCGTTGCCCAACCAGCGAACTCTCACTCGCATGTCTGTCGGTCACCAGCCTAGAGCTCTGGGATTATCTCTGGGACAGGCACAGGATTAGAGCTCTGGGACAGGTCTGGGACAGGCACAGGATTAGAGCTGTGGGACAGGTCTGGGACAGGCACAGGATTAGAGCTGTGGGACAGGTCTGGGACAGGCACAGGATTAGAGCTCTGGGACAGGTCTGGGACAGGCACAGGATTAGAGCTCTGGGACAGGCACAGGATCTCGGCTCAGGACCACAGCTCTGGGACAGGCACAGGACTAGAGACCGGGGCGCAAACACACACCACAATTGAAGTAGCTCAGCACTCGGCAGCATTAGCAAGGTCATTGTAATTTTGCAGATTGCGCTTCGTCCAGTCCACTGAACTCTATAACATGGAACGCGCATTGGCCGGAAGACTGGTATAATGCCGGCCGCCATCTTGCCGGTACCAAAAAGGCGGTCGGGCGCGCGGCCGCCCGTGTTAACCCGGCAGTCACTGGGGTATATTCTGTAACACGATTTACTGGGGGGGGGGGGGGTATCCCCCCTGGTATCTTCAGAACCAATCATCACAGCGGGACGCGCAAGGCGGCATTCGAAAGCTTTCAATGAGATAAGCCTAACGCAAACTTTAAAAAATCAAATTAAGGTCACATGTCAGGTCACGGTCAAGTCAAACGTCAAAATCGAGGTATTTGAGTTTATGGACAATACTTGCCATCCATGGCCTTCGATTGCGCCTATAATCACCCAAAGTGCTGTCAAAGGTATGATACATATCCCACATGAGCTAAAGTGAGATTGTTGGAAAAGATCAAGGTCAAGGTCAGGTCACAAAAGGTCACTACACACAAAATATCTACGAAAGTCATGCAGCACATGTTTTATGGATGCTTTTACGCGTACAATTTGATAGTGGTAGTCATTTTACCACCTGACTTCATTTACGTGAAGTTAGTGTCAAGTTCAGGTCAAGTTCAGGTCACTGAAGGTCAAAATTTGAAATTGATAAATCGAAATAAAAAACATGTTTCTATATCAGTTTTATCTAAAGAAAACAGTGCTGGCATTTATTTGCCTGTATCCGGTCAATAAAAGCCAAAAAAAACGCAATTTCAAAATATGACGTCATGATTTACCCTTACTTTGTGCCATGACAGTCAAAAAAGATGATATCATTTTGAAATGTGGTATGGTAGTTGCCCATATGTCATTATCTGACATATATTCCGGTTTTTTCAATATCTTTGAAAAATTTGATTTTGTGACATTGTTTTCAAAGAAAGTTTCTTTTGGAAATTTTTGGGGTCAAAAAGCAATGATTGATGGATGATTCTAGGTGTTCGTATTTTGTTCGTGAAAAAATGCGAAAAATATAAACACCTAGAATCATTCTACATTCAATTTGGAACGTTGTAGTGGTAGTCATATTGCGCTACCACAAGTAGTTCGCTCAATATATTGTAAAATGTCAGCCGGTGTACCTGCCTCCCATCCTTTAACACGGGCGGCCGCGCGCCCGGCCGTCTTTTTGGTACCAGCAAGATGGCGGCTGGCATTAGACAGCCCGGCCGGTAGGGGTCCACGGCGAGTGCTTCCCCGTGATGCAGTCATATCCCATGCTAGTCCGGCCTAAGGCCGCTTCCTGCCAGTGCTAACGCCGGCCGGCTCCTGCCAGCTCAGTCACTCTCGGTCAGTTGCCCTTGGTGCGAGATGCGGGATGTGCACTGTGCACAGTGCACACCGGCCACCGCATTCCCTATGTAGTGAATCACGGGCCAAGCCTGTGTTGCAAACGATGTACTGCGTCCGTGTTGAATACAGCGGTTCATGACCTCTGCACCCTGACATAGCAGTACGCACTGGCATGGAACATGTAACTCGCTGGCCAGCTTGCAAAACTTTGACGGAACTTATTACAACAGTACAACGTTGAACAGCATGGAACTGAAAAGTATTTCGCGCGCTCTTATTATATAAGCTGTGGAGTTTAAGCTGTCGGTATTCGTTCGCATGCTTCCATCGTTTTCAATCTTTAAAAGGAAATATTCACATTTTCCTACACAAATGGAGTTATTACTTGAAATCGACAAACGAGACCAAAATATATTGCAAATTGATCATATTTTGCATATAAACATTCCTACCGAAAGATATTTCAAGTTAAAATTGATAAGCGTTCCACGCTTATGACGGTCGGTACTCAGCAAGTACTCGATATCGAATTCATTGTCCGAGCTAAAATTAGCCTGCCTACGCATTGTTATTTATCATGAAGGTATGCAATATGTTTTCTGCACTCTATCTTTTTTGAACATGTACCGAACTTGTATGAACAGTCAACAGTCATTTAAAAAAGTGCATTGCAATCGTCAGTTTAGTTTGGCTCCGGACGGCAACCTATTTAGACTTCTCGACTCATTAAAAAAATGCAATACATTACAATGCACACATGCAAAATTTATCTAAACCGTTTTCCCATAATCAATAAATAAACATTTCAGAAAACCGTGATGCATTCGGCGGATTTACTTGGCCCCTACGACGACGTATTTAGTGTATGCGATTTGTTAAGAGGTAATTCAACGAGAGTTATTCAACATTGAACAGATTGAAAGAAAAGCGCCAGATATGTCGCGCGTCCAATAGTAAAGGGAAAACACCGACCATGAACTCCGAAAGAAGTATATACTATATGTATATACTTGTCCCCCCTATAATTAAATATAATTAGTATATACTTGCCCCCCCCCCCCCAAAAAAAAGAGTTGTGATTTCATTTTTAAATTGAGACTCGATCAATGTAATGTCATACCATACCATACCATAATGATGCCATAATAATTACATGTTGCACAAGATAATGCAGAAAAATAGATAAAAAGGTGAATTTTTCTAGCCCTGAAATATAACGATATCATATCCATCAAGTTTATCGTGAGATAATGAGGAATCAAGTTTATCGTGACATTTGTAGAAACCGGCTATGTGACATCTAAAGACAGGTTGTCGCTAGTGAAAACAACAGCCAAGATTAAACATAAAATCTGGTGACAAGCTGAACGGCTCCCTGTGAACAAGCTGAACGGTGCAATCAAATACAAAAAGCGAGATGTAATGCTTTATTGCTGGATTGGCTGCTTGCTCATGGAAGAGCATGTCAACATCGCCACTTGGCACTCAGCATGACCAAAAAGGGTCGCATGACACACCAGTGAGTGGGACGACTTCCCTGCGGAGAAAGCTACATGGGGCGGAACCGGGTCGGGGTGTAGGACTTTGCCACAGCTGGCGACTCATCATGACAAATATATTGCGTTGCATAATCTGAAGTAAGCACTAAGCAGCACACCATACGTTTCGAGTAAACCTCTACCAATCCTGAAGATACATAACCGGCCAGGGGCGGATCCAGGGGGGGGGGGGCACAGGGGGCACGTGCCCCCCCCCCCCCCCCGAAACATCTGAGGAGGGCCCTTTTCGGCGCGCGCAGCGCGCCGAAAAGGGCCGACGAGACCGCGCGAAGCGCGTTATCATGGGCTCTCTAAGAGTCTGGAAACCACGCAAAGTGGTATTTAGAGAGTTTAGAGCACTTCAGAGGCCCTTAAGGGCCAACAGGGGCCCTCCGAAAGACCAGAGGGTCCCATACACGTTCAAAGGGCCCCTGTACAGGTCAGAGGGCCCCTGACAAGACCAAAAGGGCCCCTGGGCGAGTCAGAAGAGCCCTGAACATGCCGAATGGCCCCTAGCCAGCACAGAGGGGCCCCTGGGCAGGTCGGGGCCCCTGAGCAGGTCGGAGGGGCCCCTGAGCATGTCGGCAGGGCGACAAAGCAGCCAGCGCAATTCCTTACCAGGTCGAAAGGGTCCCTGAGCAGGCTGGAGTGCCCCTGGACAGACCCAGAGAGCCCCTGAGAAGTTGAAAGGGTCCCTGTGCAGGTCAGAGGGCCTTTGACCAGACCGAAAGGGCCCCTGAACATGCCGAATGTGCCCTAGCCAGCACGGAGGGGCCCAAGGCCAAGTCGGAGGGCCCCTTAGCATGTCGGCAGGGCGACAAAGCAGCCAGCGCAGTCCCTTGCCAGGTCGGAAGGGCCTCTTAGAAGGCTGGAGGACTTGAGGGCTCCTGGACAGACCAGAGGGCCCCTGGGAATTTCAAAGGGCCCATGTGGAGGTCAGAGGGTCTGCTAGGCCCTTGCAATGATCGGGAATTGGGCCCTTTCAACGCTCGGGAAGGGGACCCATTCGAGGCGCCCACCCCCCCCCCCCCCCCACCCCTGGGCGAAATACTGGATACGTGCCTGGGCCCTACGTCGGCCTGAGAGTGTCCTTGTCAGGTCTCAATATGCCCTCGCTGGGTCTGATAAAACCCTACGCCTGTCGGAGAGGGCCTTTGCTAGTTCTGATAGGGCCCTGGGGTGGTTTGCGAGGGTCTTATCCGGACCTGAGAGGGTTCTCGGCCCGCTTAAGATGGCCTGACAAAGCCTTAGAGGGACCATACGTTGGTTTGAGAGGACCAGTCCCAGTCCTGACTGGTTCCTACATTAGTCAAAGATGGCCCTTGTCGGGCTTGAAATGGGCCTGTGTCTGTTTGAGAGGACTCTTGCCAGGCCTCAGATGGCCCTAAGCCAGTCTGAGAGGGCCCTTACTAGGCGACAGAGGGCCATATACCGGACACCAGGCGAGCCATTTGGGCCCGCCTGAGCCAGAGGCCTGGTCGGAGCCCTCTCAGGCCTGACAATGGCCCTCTCAAACGGACGGATGGCCATCCAAGTCTGGCAATGACCCTCTCAGACTTAGAAAGGGCCCTCTCAGGCCCACCGATAGTACTCTCAAAGAGACTGAGGTACCTTTTTACCGACCTTAGGGCGCTCTCGCACCGGCACAGGACCCTTTCAGAACGACCGAGGGCCCTTTCAGACCTACCGATGATCCTCCAGACCAGCATATGTCGCTCTCAAGTCTTGCAAGGGCCCTACAAGACTGGCATAGGGCCAGGAGCGTCGCCGACGGGGGAGGGGGGGGGGGGGGTCCGGACTCCCACTCTCAGAAGGCGGGGGTCTCCCCCGCCTTCACACACTTTTTCGAGGAAAGTTAACAATTTATCGTAAAACTTGCCTTTGCAACAGTCAAAATCCAGCTATCCTCAGTTTAAAACTGAAAAATTTCGCGCCGCTTCGCGGCATAACACAAGTTTCGCAATTGCTTATTCAAATTTGGAAAATGCGAAAATTCATTGTATTAAATGTCTGGCAGAGGCTCTCCTTGGTGGTAATTGCTGGCCCCAGCCCCCAGGTCCCACTCGCTTCATAAAATATTAACTTTCAAGCGGGATACATGTTTACACTGGCGGATCCAGGGGGGGGGGGGCAACCAGGCCATGGCCCCAAAAAAACCTGGAAGGGGGGGGGGGGGGGGGCAACATGTCTTCCCCCCTAACAAAAAAAACGTTGACAATTGTTCGTAAAAATTGACTTCGCACCAGTCAAAATCCAACTATACACAGTGAAAACTGGATTTTTGTTTGGGAAACACGGCTCTTACCAGTAGTGTACCCAGGATTCACCCCAGGAGTGAGTAATTTTTATCAGGGGAGCATAAATTAACCCAACCAAAACAAATCACCGGATTTGGCCCACTATATTTTTAGAGGGGCATAATTTCAACATTTTCCCCTTAAAAAATCATTAATCTTTGAAGCATCTTTGGAAATAGGGACCTTCGGGACCTATTTCCAAAGGGGCACATACGGCCAAGAGGGCACGTACGGACCTTCAGGGGGGCGGGGGGGGGGGGGCAATTGCCCCGTGGGCCCCACCCCTTGGGCACGCCTACACTTACCATCAAATCAGTGCTTAAAAAGCTCAACTGGACGAGAAAATAGCGGCCAGCAAGCTGCTAGCCGGAATTGAAGCTCGAACAAACGTTTTTTTTTTACATATAGGAAGCACACTGCATATGGTATCAATTTGGAATCCAATCTACACTCTATTTCGGCGCAAATGTTTGTCAAAAATGACGCATTGCTTTTGTGAAAATAACTTTTCGGGACGCGTGACAGCGGTGTGTACAAAATTCACGTGTGATTCTCACGAAGTTCCCAATGGCAATTGTGCAATCAAAATCAAACAAACTATAGGTAGGTACCAAGTTTGATATAGGTACTTCTAGCTCAAACCTTATTGGAAGTATCTGCCCCCTCCCGGATTTTCTCAATAACCTAGAAACTGTGATAGGTATCAACGTGAAACTTTCAGTACCTTATCCTGCATCAAGTCTAAGTATTCTCACCAACTTTCAATTACATTGATGTAGCATTTTGGGAGATAATGACGTTTTAATAACGTCATGCCATGCCATTTTTGGTGGAAAAACTATAAATGTTGGACAAAGCGTAGAGTTTTGAAGCAAATTGCAAATAAAAAAACGTCAAAAGAAAGGAAATGACATTCTCTTCAACATGGCTATCTCGGATATCCGAAATTGTGAGTTTTGTAACCAAGAAATGGGGAAAAAATGTTTTTTTTTCGGGGAAAAAAATCCACAAAATAATTTGTTGTGAGTTTGAAAGGTGAATTTCTTAGGCTTGAATACCAAAATAAGGTGAACGGCCCAAATATGCGGAGGGAGAAAAATGGGGGTACCTTTTTGCCACAAAAAGACCCCCCACGGAGAGAGGCTGGATCTGCCAGTGCCTCCCACCGATTTGCCCCCATCCCCACCCCAAAAAAAAAACGACGGCTGGATCCGCCAGTGCATGCTTAGCTAGTCTGCCGAGTTCCGAAAAAGGCGACGCGGACGCAATGACGCGGACATCGGCACCCGCGGAAGCTGGAGCGATGCCCAACTTGCTGGACACTGAAGAGCTAATACTGGGGACCAGGCCAGGACCAGCTCCCAAAGCCATCCACCCTCAAGCTCTTCCAGATCCACAGGGACCATTTATGCGCGGAAAAGTCGTTCTGCCTCTTGCTGCTTTCAAACCATTTGCACTGTTACCAGTTGTTTGTTACAGTTCGGTACATATGCATAGTTATGATTATCATGTGTGCTATTGAGCGCTGACTGCCACCGGTCATCGTGACTTACTATCCGAGGCTAGTTAATGTATATGAGAAACTACCTTCATTTCAATATTTTTCATCATACCGAGATGTGCAACCAGGAAAAGGGGTTACCTGAGGCGTGGCTCCACTGGTCTCCACTGGTCTGGTTCCAATATTAAAATTTCGTTTTCCACGACCTAAAATTCACATTTTCACGCCGCTTCGCTGCATCACATCGGTGGCCATCATCATAACGAAGCCATCGTCATCGTCTTCGGTTCGTCGTAACGCTGAATTGAATGAATAACATTTTTAGCTTCTTATGATCTATAAGGCCCATCGCCTATATTTCTGGGTTTTATCAGGGAAACCCGTAAAAAATCGCCGCTTGGCGGCGCTAAATAACAAGTACCTACTGTAACATGAAAATCCACATTACAAATGCTGCAAAGGCTTAAATACACGCAGAAATATCAGGCCCTCTCAGGCCTATTAAGGGCCTTCTCAGACTGGTATGGAACTCTTTCAGGCCTGACGAGGCCCTCTTAGGCTTGTTAAGGGCTTTCTCATACCTGAAAATACTCTCTCAGAGCGACTGGAGGCCCTTTCAAACCTGCAAAAACGTTAGGGGCCCTTTTCAGCTCGAGGGCCTCTTCACGTCTGATGTGCCCCCCCCCCCGAAATGTTTGCCTGGATCCGCCCCTGTAACCGGCATCCACGACCATGACGCGCTAATTCGAATGGAGGAAGTGTCAAATTGTGCACCTTTATCTATCCTCCTTCGATAGTCGCTCTGACAGGCTGCAGGAGGTTGGGTTAGGTTCTGCTGCACAGCCCTGAGACTGCACGCACGCAACCATAGCAAGGCTGAGCTGCAGGCACGGCGTGGCGTGTCACTGGAATAGCTGCATCAGGCGATCAGGCGATCGCTGTTAGTGTCGCATGAGCTTTTGCAGCGTGGGCACGTGGCATGTATTGAAACGGCTACTGCAATTTAACTGCACGATATCTTCTGGTGGGATCCGCAAGGCATCTGGGTAAGGCCGATAAAATAATCATACCAGCATACATACTGGAGATACTCATAAGAAAAGTCAGCATTGTTCATTATGACGCGGTGATAGAACCTCGCGTCAGTCTTGTGTAATTGCGATAGCGGACAAACGACAATGTGTATTCAGTATTGTTATATTAAACCGAATATTATTGTGAATGCGATGTCAATCAAGGAAATCGCTTTGCTTACCATTATCTATGACTCATGTCTCGAGTAAACATAACGAGCATGGAGGGTAGATGTCGTATAGAAGCGGGTGTCCAGTCAGATGTTGAATTTGTTGCTATTTTCAGACGAAGACCTTTTGACCTCAACGCCCCAACCTGCAATATTCCCAGCCGAAAATCGATCCGAAGTAAAGTATAGGAATTCGGCGACCGAGACATGCTCTGTGGAGCACATTTATCCATATTTGAACCTGTTTCTTGCCGCGAAATCAAAAGGCAAAAGCGTAAAGGATGCTTTTACGTTTATGTTTTTGAGTGAATGATGCCGAGTTAACAATTTTCACCTGTGTGATGACTTATCATAATTAATTACATGTTTTGTCATAGTATTTACAAACAAAGTACTTAGTTACCTAAACCACATACGCACATACCACCTATACAACATGCAGTGAACGAACTGCAGCCGACTGCTCTGCCCACGATCCCCGATACCACCCCGCCCCTCACCTGTACTGTTGGTCTGCGTGGGCATCACACTCCGCTCGGTCCGTGATTCCGCCAGGCCCACCTTGTGCGCCTCACAGACGCGTTTCAGCCTCCGCCAGCGGGAGGCGTACTCGCGCTCCCTGCCTTGCAGCCAGGCGTCGGTCAGAGGCTCCACGTCCCCAGCCTGCACCGGCTCCAGTTCACGGTCCAGCCGATCAAACGCGCGCTCGATCGGGGAGTCTTTGGTGGGAGCGTCTTTGGTGGGAGCGTCCCGCTCGGTAGGGGCGTTCGTGGGAGCGTCTTTGGTGGGAGCGTCCCGCTCGGTAGGGACGTCTTTGGCCGGCTCTGACCTCCGCCTGGGTGACACCGGGATCGCGGCGGCACCGGATGACGGTCTGATGTTTGATGACGCCGACTCCGGCGTTTCAGCGCTCGGCGACGCCGGGCTGGGAGACGCCGACCGCGAGTCGCTGGAGAATAAGTTCCGGGCGGCGCCGTAGAACTCCAGACGCTCGGCGGGAGCGGGGGCGGCGGGCGGCTCGCCGACGCCCCAGGGCAGGTCACTGAGGTCACCTGGCGGCGCCCAGGGTCCAGACAGCAGCGCGCCAACCGCTAGTGTGAAGAGTAGCGCCACCAACAAATGCCAGCGCCGCCGCCGCGCGGTCCGCAAGGACCACATTTCAGACCCTGGAGGCGGTCGGTCACCCCCCACTCACCACACATCACAGCTCAGCATCGCACTGACGGCACACACAGGCGTCCCGCGCCGGCCGCCGCTCCTCACCAGGGATACTCCTCCCGCTCTGACCTCCACTGCGGCACTGAGTTCAGAGCTGGCCTCCCGCGCTCCGCCGCCGCCGCCAGCGCCGCAGGGCGGTCTGCGCAGACGGCCAGGCGCGTCACTGCGTGGAGAGGTCGCCACATCACACCGGCCTGCAGTCGGATGCCTGACGTAGTAGGATGACCCGGAAGGAAGGTGGTGTTTATGGTCAAGCTGTGGTTCATTGGGGCTCAGTCAACTCGCGTGTCAAGTTCCCTGAAATCTGAGTGGTAATCTGAAGATGGACAATGGACATGGTGATTCATGACGAGGCCGCAGGGAATGGTGGTTTGACCCAGGGGTGTCACCTCCATAGCCGCAATGGGTCGGGCATATTGCTGCCAAATCCTACGTGTGACGTCAAAGACTGGTAGATTGTGCAGGGGTGACAGATAATAGTAGAAATTAGTCCTTTTTGATGAGCAATATTTTGCAATCCTGATAGTTTTACTAGTCAATTTTGTTAGCAATGGATATAAAAATGTCATTTCTATTTGCGCGCAATTTGGTGTTTTGGCCTGCAAAGCCTAGTTAATCTATAAAACGGGTCACGTCAAGCATAGCACCTGACGTGACGTCATAACAGGGAAAAGGGAATATCGCCAACCTTGACCGCCGATGCCTCGTGACTGTACCTAGTATATAGGGCCTTGGCTTGACCCATAACAACAGGTGATTACATTCCATGACCCCGTTCTCTGGGGTTGCGCCGAGTGTGTGTCAGGTAACTAACGGGATGGGCT
Organism: Chirona hameri; assembly: GCA_036785665.1. Taxonomy (NCBI): domain Eukaryota; kingdom Metazoa; phylum Arthropoda; class Thecostraca; order Balanomorpha; family Balanidae; genus Chirona; species Chirona hameri. The sequence continues at coordinate 19,767 of JAXIVJ010013198.1, forward strand.
CATTGATGGGGGAGGGGTAGGAGGAAAAGCTTCAGAGACAGAATGGCCCGGACATACCAACGCGACTTTTACTGCGACAAGTAATAAGTCCACATGGTTTTAGACAGGGAATTCTGACTAGAGGACATGTCACATATAACTTCCAGAGGACATATAACCGGGGCTGCGGAGTCGATTGGTTTTCAGGTGACTCCGACTCCGACTCCGACCACACCTCAGGATTGAAAATCATCGAAGGGCAAGGGAATCGAAGCCGACAAATTCGAAGGCGCATGTGTTTTTTAGTCATCACCACGGACGCCACCAGTGGTCAACTAAAATCCACCTGCATTTTTTTTTGCCAATGCGCTGCCCATGACTGACAGCCGGAGTCGGAGTCGGCAAAATTGAACCGACTCCGACTCTGGCCGAAATCACTGACTCCGACTCCGACTTCGCAGCCCTGCGGCTGCATAATGCATATATCTCACCAACTCTGTAAAGGGACTGTCCCACCTTTGTGGGCGTTGTCGAATCACACTTAATTGTATGTCTACATGTCAGGCGAGGTCAGCTGAACATGTTCGTGAGCTTTTTCCCCAAAAAATTGCTTGTCTTGGAAGATATTCAACTTTTAGTTTTAAGCGGAAAGTTGGGTTGCTGACGTCATACGATTTGTTTTAATGACAGGGAAATCCTTTGTGCTGCCAAATAGATGGCACAAATTTTTGTCGACATCTACTGCGCAGAAAAAGCGAACCACTCGGTGTCTAGATTGGCTTAGATTGCGATCCACCCGGTGATCGAGAAATGAAAGACGAAAAATTTCCAAGGCTGACCTTAAAACAAGTCGACTATCATTACCAGTTGGGTAAAGAGACGACGATGTCGGTTTAGAGGCCCTAATCAAATACACATGGGCCTTATTTTTTACAGATGTCAAAATCGACTCGAATATCTTTTTGATTAGATTATTGTGGTTGTTTGAACTGCTACCATACTTAATGTCAATGTCAAGCCATCAAAATGGCTATATCAACTCAAATATAATGTTAAGGTGGGATAGTCCCTTTAACATTCGTCCATACGCGTTTATACTTTCAAGTTTCAGGAGCAAAATGCAGTCTTCTTTCTCTGCATCACATTTAGAGGAGTTGAAAATTGCTTTCCCTGACTGATGTATGTCCTCGAATTATAATATGAAAAAGGGTATATTGCGTTGTGATCATAGGTGTCAATTTATATACTTTTGGGGTGGCCCTCGCCCCCCCCCCCATGTTGAGTTCGCCCCCCTCCAATGATAACCTCGCCCCCCCCCCTCAATGGTACCCGCTCGCCCCCCCCTCCCCAATGTTTTTTGGCCGCTGGAGGATCCAAGAGGGGGCAAAGCGGCCAAGCCTCCCAAACCGCCTGAAATGGGCAACAAATTGACACATTTCCTATTTCAAAAGAAAGTCTACGCAGCTTTTACTAAGAAAAGTTTGTTTTAAATCCCATTTTTATGTATAAAGATGCAAAATCCGGGGAATTTGTAACATATTTGCAATTTTTGATTTTTAGGGCATTTTTCCAAAGAAATGTTTTGTTTTTGTTTTTTTTTAATTAGGGGCTAAAAACCAATGTTTTCACAAATCCGAGAATCTATTTTGTAGCTCTTGTCATTGGCAATTTTATGACGTTTTTGTATTGCATTTTGCTCAAAATATAGACTCTCTTAAAGTTTAGTTTATTTTTTAATTCGCCAAACTCGTGGCGTCACTAAATTCGTTATATCTCGATTTTTTCCCCGACAATTTTTTATTATTTATGCACAGAAGACGTCCAATTGGTGTAGGAGAAGGTACAAAAGTTTCACGTTGATATCGCTATTGGTTTTTGAGCTATTGCGAAAATTCGTCAGGGGGAGATATTTGCCCCCCCCCCAGTCAATGGCAGGGTAACATTGCCGTTTTACTAAGTAAGGGTTCCAATAAGGACTCGGGCCTTCTGGTGGATGCAGACCGACCCAAAACGTTGGTTTGAGGGGCCGCCCGACAGAATTCCAAAACTCATGAGATTTCGTCTGTTTTTTCATTATGAATTGATTACAAATATTGCCCTTTGTACAAGTTGCCTATATTTGTTTTTGTAATGTGTGAACTTTCAGCCGATTTTGGTGGTTTCGGTAAAGCCATGGCGCTGATAGGCTCCCCTTGGATCCGTCCCTGTTCGGCCACTGGCGGATCCAGGGGAGGGGGCATCAGGGGCAAATGCCCCCCCCCCCCCCCCCCTCCCACACACACACACGTGAATTTGGGGGGGGAGCATTCAATACAAGTATGCTCCCCGCGCGTTCCCAATTTGTCGTAAAATCGTAAAAATTGTCTTTGCAGCAGTCAAAATCCAGCTATCCACAGTAAAAAAACGGAAAATTTCGCGCCGCTTCGCGGCATGACATAACTTTCGCAATTGCTTATACAAATTTGGAAAATGGGAAAAGGAATTCCATTAAGTGTCTGGCAGAGGCTCTCTCTCCTTGTCGGTAATTGCTGGCACTGGCGGATCCAGGGGACATCAGGGGCAATTGCCCCCCCCACCCCCACCCACAGAAATCTCGGAGGGGCATTCAATACAAGTATGCCCCGTGCGTTCCCTGCACTGAAAGTGAAAAACAATGATCTTAGGAGAGACAAAAATCATGAAAACGGAAGTTTTTTTCTCGAGTAATTAAATTTGAAGTTTGTATGTATCCCTTGCTTTCAATGATAGACAAGCATCCCAGGTGACACCAGGCACGTAGCCAAGGGGAGGGCGACGGGGGCGGCATTTCGGCGCGCTCCGCGCGCCGAAATGGGCCGACGAGACCGCGCGAAGCGCGGTATCATAGGCTCTTTACTACACGAAGCGTGGTCTTTAGAGAGTTTAGAGGACTTCAGAGGCCCTTTAGGACCACCAGGGCCCTCTCTGAAAGACCAGAGGGCCCCTTGGACGTTAAAAAGAGCCCTGTGCATGTCAGAGGGGCCCCTGGACAGACCGAAAGGGCTCCTGAGCGGGTCAGAGGGCCCCCTGAGCACGTCGAATGGGCCCCCTGAACACGTCGAATGGGCCCCTAGCCAGCACATAGGGGCCCCTGGGCAGGTTGAGAGGCCCCTGAGCATGTCGACAGGGCGACAAAGCGGCCAGCGCAGTCCTTTGCCAGGTCATAAGGGCCCCTGAGCAGGTTGGAGGGTCCCTGGACAGACCAGAGGGCCCCTGGGAAGTTAAGAGGGCCCCTGTGCAGGTCAGAGAGGCCCTGACCAGACCGAAAGGGCCCCTAGGTGGGTCAGAAGGACCCTGAACTTGCCGAATGAGCCCCTAGCCAGCACGGAGGGGCCCCAGGGCAGGTCGGAGGGCCCTCGGAGCATGTCGCAAGGCGACAAAGCAGCCAACGCTGTCCCTTGCTGGGTCTGAAGGGCCCCTTAGAAGGTTAAAGGGCCCCTGGGGAGACCAGAGAGACCCTGAAAAGTTAAAGGGCCCTGCACAGATCGGAGGGGCCCCTGACCAGACCGAAAGGACCCCTGGGCGGGTAAGAAGGGCCCCTGAACATGCGGAAGTGGCCCCTGGCCAGCACGGAGGGGCTCCAGGGCAGGTCGGCAGGGCGACAAAGCAGCCAGCGCAGGCCGACCAGAAGAGTCGCTGGGCCGATCGGAGGGGCTCCTGGGCAAGTCAGAGGGGCCCCTGGCTAGACCGAAAGGGTCCCTGGGCCGGTCGGAAGGCCCCTTGAACATGCCAGATGAGTTCCTAGCCAGACTGGAGGGGCCCCTGGGCAGGTCGGAGGGGCCCCTGAGCAGGGGCGGCTGATTGCGGGGGCAGGGTACCCAAATTCCCCCCAGTCGAAAATCATGGGGGGGGGGGCAAAGGTAGTTTTGCACCCCCCCCCCCCCCATATTTTAGCCTGCTCAATCTGGGGGCAACATGACCCTTCCCCTCCCCAGGATTTTCATTTGAGGGGGATTTTGGGTACCCTGCGCCCCGCAATCCGCCGCCCCTGCCCCTGAGCATGTCGGCAGGGTGACAAAGCAACCAGTGCAGTCCCTGGCCAGGTCGGAAGGACCTCTGAACAGGCCGAATGGGCCCCTTGACACACAAGAGGGGCTTCTGGGAAGGTCAGAGGAGTCTCTGGTGAGACCGGAAGGGTCAAAGCACGTAGAGATCCCAGATGAAGATTAAATACAAAGAGGACTTACTCCACAATACAAATATTAAAAGCGGAGCTTTCGGGTATATTGTAACACCCTTCGTCAGGGTGCTACAATATACCCGGAAGATCCGATTTAATGTTTTCCTGTAGAGTAAGCCCTCTTTGTATTATATATATCACCCACTCCACATCATGTCTTTTCGCTTCGCGGATCCCAGATGAGTCCCTGAACAGGTCGGAAGGGCGTAGAAAAGGTCAGAGGGACCCCTAGACGATCTGAAGGGACCTTGGGCCTTTCAACAGTAAGAATACAGTTGTACAGGGAATAAAACTCAAAATTGTCAATTTAACTACAAATTCAATTATATGCGGGTTAGAAGAAAAAAATCGGTCAGTTTCTCGGCGCATTTATGTGTTATGTTGCCACTTTCCTATATTATTGGGCAAAATAGTTCACTTTAGCACTTTTTCCCCGCACTTTTAAACGCACAATATAGCAATTTTAGAGGTCCGCACCATACGCAATGCGACGCATTGATGAGAAAGCAACCCAGGGCATAATACTCAAAATTTTCGCGCCACTCCGCGGCGCAATTTGTTTAAGAGTTCCAGGTCTTGACCTTAAAAAAATATTCCAAGTTGGTATAGCTGATTCCAAATTTGTGTCGCTGGTTCCAAAGTTGATGTGGCAGTTTGCTAACTCCAGCTCCTAAACGTTGGTATGGCCCATGCCATACCTGCCATACTGCATTTTCCAGCCTTGTAACGTGCTTTTTCATGCGTTTTTTTTTTTTTGGGGGGGGGACCTTTCAACGCTTGGGAAGGGGCCCTTTCAACGCTCGGGAAGGGCCCTTTCGAGGCGCCGTCCCCCCCCCCCCCCCCTGGACGAAATCCTGGCTACATGCCTGGGTAACACTTTGAAAACTATGATAGATATCAACGTCAAACTTTAAGTACCTTATGCTGCATCAATGCTAGGTCCTCTCACCAAATTCCAATGAAATTGATGTAGTATTTTGGGAGATAATGACGTTGACGTCATGTCATGCCATTTTTGGTGGTCATGTTTGAAGAATAGTAGAAAATAGAGTTTTAAAGCAAATTGCACAACAAAAACGTTAAAAGAAAGGAAATAACATTCTCTTCAAAATGGCCATCTCGGATTCGCGAAAGTTTGTGTTTTTGACCCCCCAAAATAAAAACAAACTGATTTTTTTCGGGGGAAAAAAATCCACAAAATCAATTTTTGTGAATTTGAAAAGTGAATCTCTAAACTCGAATGCCAAAATAAGGTGACCCACCCAACTCCGCAGAGGAAAAAAATAGGGGTACCTTTTAGCCACAAGTGTCCCCCACGGAGAGAGGCTGGATCCGCCAGTGTGTTCGCCCCCCCCCCCCCCCCCACCAACCGTGTTGACAAATCGACACCGCTGGTTGTGATGCAACAATGTTGAATCACATTAGTCCATGTATGCGTGTCGAATACCATAAACATGAATGTTTCAAAAAGACGAAGGCATTACTGAAGATTATATTTATGAATGAGCATTCATTATGAATGAGCATTCATTCGACAATGAGCATTCATTCGACAATGAGCATTCATTCGACAAGAACCCACTGCCTTGTTTGCGGCACAAAGCAAGTTGAAAGAACACATAGGTGGGCGCCGATCCGTTACTCCGTTACTCCGTTACTAACGAAGTTACTTTTTTAGTAACGAAGTAACGGGTTCGTTACATTCTTTTTAGAGTAACGGACCGAGTAACGGAAGTCACGTTTGTGGTCCGTTACTTTTTAGTCCGTTACTCAATTAGTCCGTTACTCCGTTACTTCGTTGCTCCGTTACTCCGTTACTCCGGTACTCCGGTACTCCGTTACTCCGTTACTCCGTTACTCCGTTACTCCGTTACTCCGTTGTTAAGTTATTCCGTTATTCCGTTACTCTGTTACTTTTTGCCTATACTTGTTTCTCTTCACGCCCGGGTGTATTCGCACCAGCACAATCAATGCCATACACACGTAGACGTCGAATGTCATATGGCGTAAAGGGCTGGCAAATATCGTACCTGTTGGGCTGTCGCTTAATGCGGCGCAATGCGCAATGACTGCGATAAAGGTAGCTGTCTCCCGATCCCGATGCCGCGAAACGTGGACAATGTTCGTCAGCTGATATAGGCCGGCGGCAAGCTGTCGGCCCTAGTTTATGATAAAGGCGAGCTTCGAGTAACGAGTAGCGAGCCTCTGATAATTACACGCACTGGAGGGGGGGGGGGCAGATTCCGCGCCCCCCTAAGATTTCGCCCCCCATAAGAGCTATAATAACGAAATTTGTAGGGTAGGGAGGTTCTGTAGGGATCTCTGTTTTGCGAAATTTGCATGATCCTAGGTCAATATCTTCGAGGTCAAATGGGTTAAAATATGTAACAAAACAAAATAGCATTTTGCTCCAGAAACCCCCACATATCTTGAGAACTATGATAGCTAGGAATAAACGAGAAAAAAAGCAATCGAGAGCTCTTGAAGTATGCAAACGTCATGGGGCTCATATTTTAGCACACATTTTAGCTCAGGTTAATAGTTTAGGCTCCAGAGGTGATCAAAGGTCAAACAGGCTATTTATAGCAAAACCGTTTTCTTTGCAAATTACTTTTTACCTAAGGCAATCATTAAGGCTATAAGGCAATCATTTTGACGTCATCGTGTTCGTCTTGCCAAGGCGCTTCGAAATATATTCATGTTGATCAGTTTAGGTCAACGTAGAAATTTGACATCAGATCAAAGGTCAAGTGGTGACCCAAGATGGTCATGCTGTATATTGAGAGACGTGTCTTGACGAGACAAACACATTGTTACCGGTTTCACTTATCTGTCTTCATTCTGTCGGAATTTATATCACTTCGTTTTACAAAAGTAACAGAGTAACGGAGTAACTGTAACTTCCGTTACATTGTTTTACGATGCAACGGAGTAACGAGTAACGAGTTACTTTTTTGGAGTAACGGAGTAATGAGTAACGAAGTTACATTTTGAAGTAACGGTGCCCACCTATGAAGAACAGCCATACTTGCGGTTGAAAAACAAATAAACATTACTGCAACATACCTCGTGTAAACAATACTATGGAAAACTAACACTAAACCACACTAAATCATAAATGTGTTATACCTATTTCGGCAGTGCTGCCGAACAGCGAAATAGCACGATCAATGGGTAGGGTAGCCGAGCGACGAAGCAGCGCACGTCTCGTGACCTCTTGACCGCCGCGTCGGGTGCACCGTACACCGTGCACCGTACGTGCTCGTCGTACGTGCTGGATGTCTGTCGGCAAGGGCGGATCTAGGAGAGGGAGGCGTTGGGCCATGCCCCTCCCCCCCCGAAGCAACTGAGGTTGACCAAAAATCCACACATTTTTAGGTACGGATTTGAAAGAAAGTTGAGTGATTTTCCTTAGGAAAGTTTGTTTTAATTCAGCTCTTAACCCGCGCGCCGCTGGGGGTTAAATTTTATATCCCACCCCTCCTGGAGGTTCTCAATACCTTGAAAACTGTGATAGATAGCAATTTTAAACTTGCAGTACCTTATGCTGCATCAATTCGACGTCTTCTCATTAACTTTCACGGAAATTGATGCAGTGCTTTGGTAGATAATGACGTTTTAATGACGTCATGTCATGCCATTTTGGTGTGAAAAAACTAATGTTTTAAAAATCATAGAAAATCGAGTTTTTATGCAAATTGCAAATAAAAACGTCAAAAGAAAGTAAATGACATTGTCTTCAAAATGGCTATCTCGGATTTGCAAAATTTTGGGTTTTTGACCCCCCCCCCCTAAAAAAACTGTTTTATTTTAAACTTCCAGTTTTGTTGTTCAAGATATTTATTTAAAAAAAAAACGGAATAAATATTAGATAATCAAGTATGGACAATACTCAAACCAGATTTCAAAGCAATATCTTTATTTTTGACTGACTTATGGCTCCCTAAGTATAAGTAACTCATGACGTCATTTTTTTAAGTTGCTGTTGTTTTAGCTTTTACTAACCAGATACAGACAAATAAATGCTACCGCTGTAATTTTTTTTTAGACAAAACTGGTTTAGAAACATGGCTGTTTTATTTAGATTAATCCATTTCAAATTTTGACCTTTTGTGACCTGACCTTGACCTAAGGGCCATTATATGGGGTCAGTCAGTGAAAATGTCTGCTGCTATCGAATTATATGTGTAAAATAACCCATAAAACATGTGTTGCATGACTTTCGTAGACCCCCTGCCAAAAGTGACCCTTTGTGAACTGACCTTGACCTTGGTCTTTGCTCAAAATTTAACTTTTGGTAATGTGGTAGATGTAATATACCTTTCAGGTTTTTTTTTTGTGTGTGCGATAATAGTCGTATACTATAAGGCTTTGAATGGAAAGTATGGCCCACCAACTGAAATAACTCGATTTTGAGCTTTGACCTGACAGTAACCTGACATGTGACATTATTTTACGAATTTCGGGTATACGTTAGATTCGTCTCATTGCGGAATTTCGATCGCCGCCTTGCGCGTCTCGCTGCGGTCATTGGTTCGGAAGAAAGGAAGGGGGTAAAATGTACCCCCCCCCCCCCCCCCTCCAGCCGGGGCGCGTTCGGCTGGAGACCCAGCGGCGCGAGGGTTAATACACAAAAGAGCAAAATCTGATTAGTTTTGGAAACTTTGTCAGACTTGCTTGGATTTGGCCCTTCAAACCAAGTGCCAACTTGTTCCGGCCTATCTGAAACCGCTAGTGTCTGAAGTTCCTTTAGGAAGCGGTTCAACCATCACACCAACCATCCCTTCTGGCGTTCTCCGGAGCACGAGCACGTCACAAACAGGTCGGCGTACATCGTCGAGCCCCGCAGGGTATCGTCTGTCTGAGCCCTGCATATTTCGGCCAGCAAAACAACAAGCGGCTGATGCTATTGCGAAATCGTGCGTTGTGGCAGCCGGCGAGAGACGGAAAGGCATTCCGCATTCGCAGTCTATGGTTTTCGTTTTAAACAAGCCGCGAAAACGTTTGTTCGCCTGCCTCCCCCAATCTCCGACTGGCGACCACTGAGCTCGATACAGATCCGAGGTGATTTCAGCATCGGAAACTGGAGAAGGTTGATGGAGTCCACTGGTTCGGCTCAGCGCACGTGTCGAGCCAGCACCATCTCTGCGGTGACGGTAGGTACTGGAGATGGCGTAAAGTGGCTCGCGGGACGGTGCCCCGCGCACCCGCTGCACCGCTGCAATTGCACAGCAAATATCGGACAGCTCACGCAGTGGCTGCGGGCCCGGGACGAGGCACCGGCCTGCATGTAAAATGGTCCTGGAACGAACAGAGAGTGACACCTGGACCGCCGCTGCCCTTGACGGTGACCTTGAACTTGGCCACGCCTGTGACCCTGCGAGCCGCGCGACCTCCAGTCCGCCGCGCCTCCTCAGTCGCCTCACTCGACCGCGGCATGCCTTCCCCGGCTGCCAAGGGCAGTGCTACAGCAGCATAAAGAGCCATTCTCATTGCACGCTTCAGTGCAATTATGATAAAATGACTGTATAAATGGTCGTGAGAAGGCAATAGAATCGACACAGATCCCAGTAACATTACCGGGCTCTTGCGATTTGCAATATGATTGAGATAGGTATGCAACCAATATATATATATATATATATATATATATATATATATATATACATATATATATATATATATATATATATATATATATATATCGTTCGACAAGCGATATTCGTATAGCTGCGCTCTAAAGCAAACATATATTGGTGTGTTAGGGAGTCGGGTACGGTACAGCTCGGGGTACAGCATGTTACGGGAGGGCGGCCGGTGCCCGAGGAAGGAGGCACACGGCCCGTCCGCGTCGCCTGGCTGCCAACCGCTCACCAGTTACCACCGACCGATGTAAGACGATAACGATATAAACGATATAAACGATGTAAACAATATAAACGATATAAACGATACATACGATATAAACGATATAAACGATATAAACGATATAAATGATATCAACGATATAAACGATATAAACAATGTAAACGATATCACCGGTATCAACGATATTAATGCTAGCAGCGATATCAACGATATCAACGATATCAATGATATCAACGATATCAACGATATCAATATCAACGATATCAATATCAACGATATCAATATCAACGATATCAATATCAACGATATCAACGATATCAACGAAATCAACAATATCAACAATATCAACGATATCAACGATATCAACTATATCAACGATATCAACGATATCAACGATATCAACGATATCAACGATATCAACGATATCAACGATATCAACGATATCAACGATATCAACGATATCAACGATATCAACGATATCAACGATATCAACGATATAAACGATATAAACGATATAAACGACATAAACGACATAAACGACATAAACGACATAAACGACATAAACGACATAAACGACATAAACGACATAAACAACAGAAACGAAAATAAACGACAATAAACACGACCTAAACGACATAAACGACATAAACGACATAAACCACATAAACCACATAAACGATATAAACGATATAAACAATATACACGATATAAACGATATACACGTTATAAATATCGAGGTCGAAGGCGTCATCTACGATTTGTTATGCGTCTGAAGATCAGCTATAGATAATTCAGCTTCATAATGAACCTCTGCAAACATCGAGTTATGTACGTCTAGGTTGAATAGAGGGCGGAGTGCGGACACGCGACACAAGTGTCGGTAACGCGACGCGTATTCACATTCAATGCAATCCGATAATATTTAGGCGCTGGCAAACTTGTTTGAACATTTGCTTAATAGCAATGTGCGCGTCACAATAGACCTCTTTAAGGATATTTGCTTCCGGTGATGTTCACACATTGATGACCTCGTCGGCTGTCGCAGGCTGCGGACAGTTGCATGGCCGGTCGCACAGCTTATGACACTCATTGTCACTAAAAGGACAAACGGAACCGGACCTTCATTCACTCCTCAGCGTCGGGCAAAGCCTCGAGGTCGCCGCGGGGGTACAACACTGCAAGTGCAACGCGCGTCGCGAGCGGCCAGTAAAGAGAGGCAACTGGGGCGGCCAGTCGACGTCGTCGGCCAGTCGACGTCGAGGCCCCACATGGAGATCTAGAACACCGGGAACAATCATAGGCACCGTCCCGGCCGGATTGCAGACTAGGGACTGCTCAGGAGAGTCAGTCGCGCTGCACCACCAGTCAGTCGCGCTGCACCACCAGTCAGTCGCACCATGGCGCAGTCCGCTACTGGTCGCAGGGCTCTCGCTGCTGGCAGAGTCCGACGCATAGCAGCGAAAGGCGACCCTTCCTCAGCCTCGCTTCCGGCGCAGGGCGTAGCTGAGCCGCCGCTCAGCACGTGGCACCACGGCCGGCTGCTGCGGCGCGCGCTGCTCCTCTGCTCTCTGCTGACGCTGAGTGGGCTGCACGTGCCGGACGACACGCTCCCGCCCAGCTGGCGTGCTGCTCGCCTGGTGCCTCTCACCCTCGGCCTGGCTGCAACCATGGCCAACGGCGCAGCCACCGTCACGGCCGCCAACGCCTACTCGGTCTTCATCAACCTCTTATACGGCATGGGTGTCTGGTACATGCTGTCTGTGATGCTGCATCTGCAGCGTCATCGTCATCAGCTACATGACGTGCTGCGTCGCGTGGAGGAACTAGAGGAGGCGACCGCACTCTGCCGGAGACCCGGAGACCAAACGGCCATCCAGTGGAGTATCGTCGTCGCCATCACCATCGCCTCCGTCACGGGCGCCGTCTGGTTGGCCGGCAGCTTCCTGTCTGGAAAGTGGGAGCATCCGCACTACATGTACCCAATCCTGGTGCCGGAGGTGATGCGAGGACAGGCGTGGTTCTCGATCATCATCGTTTTTCAGCTTGTCACCACTGTGTTGGTGTTCCCCATGCAGGTAGCGTTCGATCTGCTGCAGATGGGCCTGATGGATGCGGTGGCGCTGTCTCTGGACCGCCTGACCCGGTACACCCGTCGCTACCTCGCAGGCAACGGCAGGTCTTTCGCGGACACCCGGGTCAGGCTGGGGCAAGTAGACGTCTGGAGCGTGGAACGGCCCGATCACTCTAAAGTCACTACGGATTGTGATCAAGAACAAGGAGACACCTCTCCACCAGAGATCAATGCAAACCCGATTGATCACCCCGGCAACTTCGCTCTCCATAATCAGGACGGGTACGCAGCAGCAGGACGCCAGGAAGCGTCGGAATGTCAACGAACTTCCCCTGCCGCCACACAGCCGAGACTGGTCGACCCTGGCACCGACCTGGAGTCGGGTCTTCTCCGCCTGGCCGAGACACACCGCGTTGTCCACTCGCTGGCCACGGACGCGGCCGCTCTCTGCTCCGTGCCGACCTTCCTCCAGCACGGCTACGTCACCTTCCAGCTCTTCGTCGGCCTCTACGTCACCATCAGCATGTTCCTGGACAGCAGCAGCAGCAGCAACAGGCTATCCACCGTCAGCTTCGTCCTGAGTCTGGTGATGACCGTGCTTCGCCTGACTGCCGCCTGCGTGACTGGCAGTCGCCTAATCGCTAGCGGGGAGCAGTTGTCGGTGGTGCTGGCCAGCTCGCACTGGCCTCGTAGAATCACCATGCCTACCTGGATCACATTCCAGATGCTGGTGGAGCAGACGAGGAAGCCTCTCAGCTTCGATGGATACGGCATCTTCGTCATACAGAAGAGCACCATGCTCTCCCTGCTGAGCTTCGTGCTCACCTACTTTGTAATCATGGTTCAGATGAAGGTTTGACGGCCTTCTCGTGGAGCCTCGATGTGTTCGGTCCAGAGAAGTTGGCCATACCGTTTCCGAGTTCATGTCATTCTCGACATCGGCAAAGTTATGCTTTCAATATTCGATATGCGGTGAATGTGCCGCGCTTGACTGCATGCGACTCCGATCGTGCTGTGCTCTTGTGATGCACAATTCAACCACGCCCAGTGGCGGTGCAGCATGTGGACGGTGGCCAAGGGCGTAGGCAAGGGGGACCAATGGGGCCATGTCCCCCTGGAGGCCAGGGGGCCCCTCTGGCGACCAAGCGAGGGCCCCCTGGGGCCGAAGGCCCCAGTATTTTTGATGTTGTCAGGCGCCCGCAAAACACCTTACGTCGCATAAAAGAACGCCCACGAACCGATAAAAAAATCGTAACACGAATAAATACCAGCACTTGCTTGTCTGTTAAAGGCATGTATATGTAAATACGTAGAAAGGGGCCTCGGCCAGTGTGGATAGGGCCCTCTACCAGCTTTTAAATGGCCCCACCGATCTGCAGAGGGCCCCTGTCGGCATTTAGAGGGCCCCTTCCGGTTGTAGAGGGACCTCTGCCGGCCTTTATAGGACCCTGCCGATCTGGAGAGGGCCCTGTGCCGGTCTTTAGAGGGCCCTACCGATCGTAGATCACCCTGCCTATCTGCAGAGGGCTTCTGTCGGCATTTAGAGGTCCCTGCCGACCTGTAGAGGGCCCTCTTCCGGCATTTAGAGGGCCCTTCCAGCATGTTAGAACAATCGGCCTGCCGATCTGCAGAGGGCCCCTGTCGGCATTTAGATGGCCCCTTCCGGTTGTAGAGGGCCTTCTGCCGGTCTTTATAGGGCCCTGCCAATCTGTAGAGGGTCCCTGCCGATCTGGAGACGGCCCTCTGCCGGTCTTTAGAGGGCCCTGCCGATCTTGAGATCGCCCTGACAATCTGTAGAGGGCCTCTTCCGGGATTTAGAGGGCCCTGCCGACCTAAAGAGGGCCCTCTTCCAGCCTTTAGGAGCCCTGTCGTTCTGCAGAGTGCACCAGCCAATCTATGGAGGGCCCTCTGCCGGCCTTTAGAGGGCCCTGCCGCTCTGTAGATCGCTTTACCAATCTGCAGAGGACCTCTACTGGCATTTAGAGGGCCCTGCCGTTCTGCGGATGGCCACCTGCCGGCCTTTAGAGGCCCCTGCCGATCTGTAGAGGACTCTCTGTTGGCCTTTAGAGGATCCTGTGGTGGTAGAGGTGGTCCGCCGGTGGAGCGCCGGTGAGGCTCTCGAAGGAAGACCAGTGAAAGTCCTCATTGTTTTTCAGTGTATGCTAGTAACGTCTGAGAGGAGTAGAAGGCTTTGGTAATGTAGGTTTTGACTTTGACTCGAACTCGGGCTGCCACTACCAGGAAATGTCAGAAGCCCAGCGCTCTCCCACTGAGCTACAGGAGCGGACAAATCGCTCGTTTCCGCACAATCGAAGGCTGTTTAATGTTAGTGTCATAATTCCTACCCCAGCATCCAGATCACTGCACAATAATTTAAATGGGGCGGAATTAATGCATTGTACTGCAATATAAATTGCTGTGAGGATGAATAAGGCTAGGATATTCCGATAACTCCTATATATTACGGCTTATCACACATATTACACTATATGTATATGACTATTACATTTACGATTGTCATCTGCAAGAACTACAAAGTATTTAATGCATGGGTTTCTCGTGATGGGTGTATCATTTAATAATATGTCAAGATCTTGTCATGTCACTGATCTTGAATAGATTTGGTAACTTGTCTTTCATGCATTTAGTGATAATATATTTATATGGAACAACTCGTTATTTTTGGAATTAATTCATTATTTTGTATTTGCAGCTCTTCAATATATCTAGCTCGAATATAGATTGCCGTATAACATCAGCAAATAAGTAAAAGGTACCTATTTCTGTTGTATTGCTGATGTCATTAATATAGAGAATAAATCAAAGAGGACCTAAAATTGAACCCTGTGGGACGCCAATTTTCATAATTTGTTTCTTAGATGCAATCTCATCTATTATTGCCATTTTATGCCTCTTATTAATATATGACTCTATCGTGTTGTAGAACCCCCTCGTATCACAATGCAGTGTATTTTTCAAGAGAATTGCCAAGCAAACTGTATCCAAAGCTTTCTGTAAATCAAGGTGGAGCATGTTATTTCGTTATTTTGAAGATATTTGGTAAACTTCATCGTACATTTGAACAATCGGCATGTACGTACTGTGTTGTTTCCTGAATCGGAATTGAAGAAGATTCAGGATAATATTTGCATTAACCCGCGCCCCGCTGGAGGTGGCAGAATCCCCCCCCCCCCCCCCCCCTCCCGGATTTTCTCAATAACTTAAAAACAATGATGGATATCGACGTCAATCTTTTAGTACCTTATGCTGCGTCAATTCTACGTCTTATCATAACATTTCAATGCTATGATAAGACGTGGTGGATTATTATGGGAGATAATGACGTTTTAATCACGTCATGTGATGTAATTTTTGGTGGAAAAACAATACATGCTTGACAAAATCATAGAAATTCGAGTTTTGACAAAAATTGCAAATAAAAATGTTGAAAAAAATAAAATGCAAAATATTAAAAATGACTATCTTGGATTTTCGAAATTGTGTGTTTTTCACTCCCAAAACATATTTGTTCTTGTTTTACAACATACAACGTACTACACTGTTCTAATGATGTACCCCCCCCCCCCCTTGGCTACGAGTGCCCCTTTGATCCCATTTGCCTCCCACCCCCACCCCCTGGGTGAAATCCTCCCTACACCCCTGACTGTGGTTCATTGGTTATTTATTTATTTGTCGTTCTGCTCGCAATATATCATGAGAGCACGCAATACATTTTATGAACTCATCACGTCACGTTATGAAACATCGGCGTTTCTGATGTCGTGAGACGTGAACGAAGGTCTGCTCTCTGCTAAGTGCTATCGCATCTTAGTCAGCTCGATGGGACAAACGTTGTGCGAAAAGCGGGAAACGGCTCGGCTCGACTTCTGTCCAGGCGTGATAAACCACATGTGTAGGCTCAAGAACAGAAGATGGCTGTGCCATAGGTGATGTTGAGACGACACTGCATAGCGCATAACCTGGTTAATCTGTTTGATGATATCGTGTTATGGATGTGGATATGGATAATGGATATGGATATGGGATGGGAGTGTTCAAATACACGTGGATATCGGTTTGCAGGTGGACGGATAGCATGGAGCAGACTGGTTATTGATTCGACACTGACTGAATCGATTGGAATCGTTCAATCAAAATTCATTGAATTAAAACATAATTGATTCACCACCAGATCTTTTAATTCAAGAATCATGATTGAATCAAAACCCGCATAAAATCAAGGCTGATTGAATCCAAAGATTTAAAGGGACTGTCCCACCTTTGTGAAAGTTGTCGAATCACACTTAATTGTATGTCTACATGTCAGGCGAGGTCAGCTGAACATGTTCGTGAACTTTTTTCCGAAAAAAAATGCTTATCTTGGAAGATATTCAACTTTTAGTTTTAAGCGAAAAGCTGGGTTGGTGACGTCATATGTTTTTTTTTAATAACAGGGAAATCCTTTGTGCTGCCAAATATATGGCACAATTTTTTGTCGACATATATTGCACAGAAAAAGCGAACCACCCGGTGTCTAGATTGGCTTAGATGCGAACCACCTGGGGATCGAGAAAAGAAAGACGAAAATAATACAAGGCCTATCATTACCAGTTGGGTAAAGAGACGACGCTGTCGGTTTAGAGTCCCTATTCAAATACACAT
Organism: Chirona hameri; assembly: GCA_036785665.1. NCBI lineage: Eukaryota > Metazoa > Arthropoda > Thecostraca > Balanomorpha > Balanidae > Chirona > Chirona hameri. Next base: position 36,545 of record JAXIVJ010013198.1, read on the forward strand.
AGGCCTTATTTTTTACAGATGTCAAAATCAAACTCGAATATCTTTTTGATTAGATCATTGTGGTTGTTTTAAAGGAAATAGTTCACCTTCAACATTAGTTTTAGACTGGGATAGCAGTTTTGTAGCCGTGTTGGGAAACCCCTATCTGCAAGTTTCCTTGACTTAAAAGACTCTTCGGCCGAATATATTGGCGAAAGAATGTTTTTGGCGAAAGAATGTTGTAACTGGTTTTGGCCCGCGCTGAGGCTATACCATCAGCCAATTAGCTTGCAGTTGGTGCTAGTAAGCGAACGCCGGCCGCCGGTTGGCACATCTCCAATGCGAGTCTATCCTTACGCGCCTACTTTCGAATCTGATTGCTGAACCATTTTTGTTTTACATTCGCGTGACGTCAGGACTCTGACTCAGAGAGTATGCATATAGTTTTGATAAACAATATAAATGTACGACCTCATCTCATGAATCGGCGCGATATAAGGCCATTTTTGACAATATAAAAAGAAATTGTATTACAAAATACAATCAAATCGTGTTTGGTAAAAAAATTTAAGGTGAACTATTTCCTTTAACTGTTACCATACTTATTCCAATGCCTAGCCATAAAAATGGTTATCTCAACTCAAATCTAATGTTAAAGGAAACGGTTCACCTTGGAATTTTTTTACCAAACACGATTTGATTATATTTTTAATACAATGTATTTTTATATTGTCAAAAATGGCCTTAAATCGCGCCGATTCAGGACATAAGGTCGTAAATTTGTATTGTTTATCAAAACTATATGCATACTCTATGAGTCAGAGTCCTGACGTCACGCGAATGTAAACAAATGGTTCAGCCAATCAGATTCGAAAGTAGTCGCGTAAGGATAATGTGTGTGTGCGTGGGCGTGGGCGTGGGCGTGGGCGTGGGCGTGGGCGTGGGCGTGGGCATGGGCGTGGGCGTGGGCGTATATATATATATATATATATATATATATATATATATATATATATATATATATATATATATATATATATATATATATATATATATATATATATATATATATATATATATATATATATATATATATATATATATATATATATATATATATATATATATATATATATATATATATATATATATATATATATATATATATATATATATATATATTTATATATATATATATATATATATATATATATATATATATATATATATATATATATATATATATATATATATATATATATATATATATATATATATATATATATATATATATATATATATATATATATATATATATATATATATATATATATATATATATATATATATATATATATATATATATATATATATATATATATATATATATATATATATATATATATATATATATATATATATATATATATATATATAT
>JAXIVJ010013199.1:0-37959 GCA_036785665.1 Chirona hameri
ACGGGAACAGGCCCTAAGACGGCATCAGTACCTTGTAAGATAAACTGTTAAAAACGTACTTCAAAGGCAAGATGATTATCTGTCCTCGATTACAATTTTAAATGTCAAATGATATTCTCCATTGTAGGAAACATTAAAATTAAAATCAAATCTCAAGTTCCAATCTAGGTTTGCAAAATAAACAACAAAATTTTCCAATCAAAGCGATCCCAAAAATACAAACAACAAAAAAAACATATGTTGACAATATCAATGCATTTTATAATGCATACATTTTTGGTCTTGAAAACTGTTGTTTCAGCCGGCAGTGTGGGTAGTTAGTGTCAATATCAGCCACCAGGAGGCCACAGTGCTGTTCACCTGTGACGGCCTGGAGAGCCCGCTCCAGACTAGCGGTCAGTTCCTGCCTGGACAGCATGTTCAGCAGCTGCAAGATGTGTCGGTACTCCTCCCGCTCACCCAGACGGTGCAGCAGCGACAGGTTATACGCCTCGCGGAACTGGCGGTCACCGGACGCAGAGCAGTTAGACAAGGTATCGGCATACATACACACAATCACCATCGAGTAACGCGGCACGTAGTTTGTTCCTGGACAGACAGCACCGTGTTTCACTGTCTCATCCGGTTCGGCTGGAGCTTTGGCATAGGTACGCAAGCTTGTCATCAACACAAATAATACCTGTCAAAAAACAATGTATCTTTCTACTTGCAGTGAACAACGCATCTGAGTCGCCACACTGTCCGCCCAGCCAGCCGTCCGCAGACAGAAGACGCACCTGTTTTCCGAGCGGCGCACCCGGCAGCCGGCTGATGAGGGCAAACAGGCAGCGCAGACCGAGCAGCAGCTGCTCGTGTTTCGCGTGCAGCTCAGTCACAGACAGCTCCAGCCACTCCTGTGAACAAAAGGCACAGACCGTCATAATGTAATTTACAGTTCATACAAAATATACACAAACCGTAGCACAGCAACAATGTGAGACAAACAGCTAAACATGCGATCTGTATGTTCAGGGTACATAAACCCAGGTGTTACTAGCCAACACACATAAATTACTCCCCGAAATGCTCGCTGTTCAAGTTTAATTTCCATCAAGTCACCGTCGCCAACCAAAAGTTGTGTTCTGCAGCGTCTCTGATCCGCATCACTTCGATCCCCCCCCCCCCCCCCCCCATAAGGCACGTCCACCTTAGTCATCCGGGCTGTCCCCGCTGCCCCCGCTGCCCCGCTACCCCGCTACCCCGCTACCCTGTAAGCTGGCACCAAACACCAGGCAGTAAGTAGACCGTCCAGCCCCTCCCCCTTCCGACCCTCGTTCCGCTGGAGCCGCCGTCTCTGCTCGGGGCTGACCCCCCCCCCCCCCCCCCCCCCCCCCCCCCCCTCCTCCCCCTCCTGACCCTGAGCACGGCGTCGTCCCGCTGCAGGCGCTGTCTCTGCTCGGGCTGACCCCCCCCCCCCCCCCCCCCCTCCTCTCCCTTCTGACCCTGAGCACGGCGTCGTCCGCTGCAGGCGCTGTCTCTGCTCAGGCTGACCCCCGCTCCCCCCCCCCCCCTCCTCCCCCTTCTGACCCTGAGCACGGCGTCGTTCTGCTGCAGGCGCTGTCTCTGCTCGGGCTGAACCTCCTCCAGGTATCGCCGGACGGAGGGCAGAGCGCGGAGCCCGGCCAGCTGGGCGGCCGTCAGCTCGGCCACTCTGTCCCCCAGGTGGCGCTGGCTGCAGCACAGCACGCTAACCGGCACCCACAGGAAGTGGCTCAGCATGCAGCACTGACCGGTAGGAGGGGGACTGTCAGATACTGCCGGACACGGTCAGATGGGGCGGCACTGTCAGATACTGCCGGGACACGATCAGATGGGGCGGGACTGTCAGATACTGCCGGGACACAGTCAGATGGGGCGGCACTTGTCAGATACTGCCGGGACACCGGTCAGATGGGGCGGGACTGTCAGATACTGCCGGGACACAGTCAGATGGGGCGGCACTGTCAGATACTGCCGGGACACGATCAGATGGGGCGGCACTGTCAGATACTGCCGGGACACAGTCAGGTGGGGCGGCACTATCAGATACTGCCGGGACAACGGTCAGATGGGGCGGGACTGTCAGATACTGTCGGGACACGGTCAGATGGGGCGGCACTGTCAGATACTGCCAGGACACGGTCAGATGGGGCGGCACTGTCATATACTGCCGGGACACGGTCAGATGGGGCGGCACTGTCATATACTGCCGGGACACAGTCAGATGGGGCAGCACTGTCAGATACTGCCGGGACACAGTCAGGTGTGGAGACGGTGGACTGTCATATACTGCCGGGACACGGTCAGGTGTGGAGACGGGGGAACGTCAGATACCGCGGGTACATGTAAAATGGGAACGGCAGGCGAGTCAGATATCGATACCAGCCGCGAGTCAGATATCGATACCAGCCGCGAGTCAGATATCGATACCAGCCGCTCGGCGAGTCAGATATCGATACCAGCCGCTCGGCGAGTCAGATATCGATACCAGCCGCGAGTCAGATATCGATACCAGCCGCTCGGCGAGTCAGATATCGATACCAGCCGCGAGTCAGATATCGATACCAGCCGCGAGTCAGATATCGATACCTGCCGCGAGTCAGATATCGATACCAGCCGCTCGGCGAGTCAGATATCGATACCAGCCGCGAGTCAGATATCGATACCAGCCGCGAGTCATATATCGATACCAGCCGCTCGGCGAGTCAGATATCGATACCAGCCGCGAGTCAGATATCGATACCAGCCGCTCGGCGAGTCAGATATCGATACCAGCCGCGAGTCAGATATCGATACCAGCCGCTCGGCGAGTCAGATATCGATACCAGCCGCGAGTCAGATATCGATACCAGCCGCGAGTCAGATATCGATACCAGCCGCGAGTCAGATATCGATACCAGCCGCTCGGCGAGTCAGATATCGATACCAGCCGCGAGTCAGATATCGATACCAGCCGCTCGGCGAGTCAGATATCGATACCAGCCGCGAGTCAGATATCGATACCAGCCGCGAGTCAGATATCGATACCAGCCGCGAGTCAGATATCGATACCAGCCGAGAGTCAGATATCGATACCAGCCGCGAGTCAGATATCGATACCAGCCGCGAGTCAGATATCGATACCAGCCGCTCGGCGAGTCAGATATCGATACCAGCCGCGAGTCAGATATCAATACCAGCCGCGAGTCAGATATCGATACCAGCCGCGAGTCAGATATCGATACCAGCCGCGAGTCAGATATCGATACCAGCCGCGAGTCAGATATCGATACCAGCCGCGAGTCAGATATCGATACCAGCCGCGAGTCAGATATCGATACCAGCCGCTCGGCGAGTCAGATATCGATACCAGCCGCGAGTCAGATATCGATACCAGCCGCGAGTCAGATATCGATACCAGCCGTGAGTCAGATATCGATACCAGCCGCGAGTCAGATATCGATACCAGCCGTGAGTCAGATATCGATACCAGCCGCTCGGCGAGTCAGATATCGATACCAGCCGCGAGTCAGATATCGATACCAGCCGCGAGTCAGATATCGATACCAACCGTGAGTCAGATATCGATACCAGCCGTGAGTCAGATATCGATACCAGCCGCTCGGCGAGTCAGATATCGATACCAGCCGCGAGTCAGATATCGATACCAGCCGCGAGTCAGATATCGATACCAGCCGTGAGTCAGATATTGATACCAGCCGCGAGTCAGATATCGATACCAGCCGCGAGTCAGATATCGATACCAGCCGCGAGTCAGATATCGATACCAGCCGCTCGGCGAGTCAGATATAGATACCAGCCGCGAGTCAGATATCGATACCAGCCGTGAGTCAGATATCGATACCAGCCGTGAGTCAGATATCGATACCAGCCGCTCACGAGCTTAGCAAGTTGTTGTAGAACACACGCATCGGAAACACGGCTGAAATTACAGCACAATGTAATATAGGACGATATGAACATAATACGATACCAGCTGTATAAACGCAACAACACCCAGAAGACCTGCTGAGAGCGAATGTGCTCACCTTGTAGGCAGAGATGAAGTTGTTGACGGAGAAGTCGTGGTAGAGGAAGACGTCGAGCAGCAGCCGCAGGGCGCGGCCTCCGAGACGGAACGGCATGTCCGGAGACAACAGCACCTGCCACATCACGGGCGGGTTGGTGTCAATCAGAAACACCGAGAACGCCGTCACATTCTGTCTCAGTGCTGTTCTATATCGGTCTGTGGTGGTGGTTAGGGGTTTAGGGCGCTACAACTACTGAGCTTGCATGGCAAGGTGCTACAGTGTGTGCATGTTGTCAGCCTCACATGACAGTCACATCACTGGGAGACGCTGACGGCTGCCAGCATCACCGGCGGTAAAACCATCACACCAGCAGCACCATACCGAACGGCAGCGTCGCGCCGCGTACCTTGTCGATTATCTTGGCCAGGTAGTCCGTGGCCAGCTGGGAGTGGAACTTCTGCAGGCTGAGACGGGCCGAGACGTGCTGAGGCAGCAGCCGGTGGACCGCCGACGCGCAGGTGGACACGCCGAACACAAACGAAATGGGCAGCACGGACCGGTACTGACTGGAACGGGACGGCCACGTGTTACAGACTGGGGCGCAGACGTACTGACTGGAACGGGACGGCACCACGTGTTACACACTGGGGCGCAGACGTACTGACTGTAACGGGACGGCGCCACGTGTTACACACTGGGGCGCAGACGTACTGACTGGAACGGGACGGCGCCACGTGTTACAGACTGGGACGCAGACGTACTGACTGTAACGGGACGGCGCCACGTGTTACACACTGGGGCGCAGACGTACTGACTGTAACGGGACGGCACCACGTGTTACACACTGGGGCGCAGACGTACTGACTGGAACGGGACGGCGCCACGTGTTACAGACTGGGGCGCAGACGTACTGACTGGAACGGGACGGCACCACGTGTTACACACTGGGGCGCAGACGTACTGACTGGAACGGGACGGCGCCACGTGTTACAGACTGGGGCGCAGGCGTACTGACTGTAACGGGACGGCACCACGTGTTACACACTGGGGCGCAGACATACTGACTGGAACGGGACGGCGCCACGTGTTACACACTGGGGCGCAGACGTACTGACTGTACAGGCTTGTGTCAGAACATGGTGCGTGGTGCCTAGTTGTTGTTCTTTTGCAGGTGATGCCATGCAAAATTCATATCATGCTGCCCTGGTGCCATTGCGGATTCTAAACAAATGCCACTTTTTAGTTTGCCAGTTTCGACCAATTAATGCCGTTTCAGCCGTGAACCTTTTTTTTACGCCGCGCTTCCCAAAACCAGTGAGTTCCAGCGCCGGCCGCCTGATCGGATGCAATTCAGGAAATGGTAGCTATCCTTTTGCATATTCCTTTTAAAACCAACATATTTGGAAAATAAATGCTTCGAAACATTGTAAACCATGGATGATGCTGGATTTAAGCTGTCTGGGAGCTCCAGGTCTAGGCGTTGCATTGCGTTTCCGGGGCGACTATTTTTGCATCGTGGAGATAGTAAAACGCTGAAGTTTGGTAGGTGGTATCTCATTTTAGTGCATATAACACCTCGGTGGAGCAACTAATTGATGCATATAAAAAGACGAAGTAGTTTGACGATGTCAAACTTTTGGTCGGCCGTCAAAGATGTTTAGAGGTTGTATATATTCATAACACCTAGAAATATGAACATATAAGTGTAAAGAAAATGTTTCAATAACATCAAGATAGGCAAGATTGGGTAGAGCCGAGTTATGTGCGTTTTTCCTAACCCGTATCGCGCGTTTCGGGCGGCGCGCACGTCCCGGGCGACCCTATGTACCCGGTGCTGGGCTGGCGCAGTGGTGCGGAGGGACATGGACCAACACATCGTATTATGTGTCGACAGCTACCCTCCTCCCCCCTCCAGAAACGTGCATAACATCTCATCAGTGAGGGCGTCCATGTCCCCTGCACCGCCACACACGGTCCAGTACCGGGTGCATCGGGTCGACCGGGACGTCGCGCCACTCGAAACGCGCGATATGCACCAGGAAAGCCGCACATAACTCGGCTCTCCCCTATCTCTCTCATCTAGATGTTCTTGACGCATTTTCTTTACACTTATAGGATCATGGTTCAAGGTGTTCTGAATGTGAATTACCTCTAAATATTTTTGACGGCCGACCAAAAGTTTGACATTTATAAATAAATTAGTCTTTTTATATGCATCAATTAGTTGTTCTGCCGAGGTGTTATATGCACCAAAAGTTAGAAAATAAATATGGTGTGACATTAAAGTCACTTCATAGATACTGAAACCATCCAGAATCATCCCAATATCATCATATTCGGCTGATATACCGGCTACCAAACTTCAGCGTTTTCCTTTCCCCACGATACAAAAATAGTCACCCCGGCAACGCAATGCAACGCCTAAGCCTGGAGCTCCCAGACAGCTTAAATCCAGCATCATCCGTGGTTTACAATGTTTCGAAGCTTTCCTTTTCAAAATATGTTGGTTTTAAAAGGAAGATTTAAAAGGATATCTGTCATTTCCTGGATTGCATCCCATAGTGCCATCTGGCGGTCGGCGCTGGAACTCACTGGTTTTGGGAGGCGCAGCGTAAAAATGTGCACGGCTGAAACGGCACTAATTGGTCGAAACTAGCAAACTAAAAAGTGGCATTTGCTTAGAATCCGCAATGGAACACGGGCAGCAAGATGACCAATTTTGTCATGACATCACCTGCAAAAAAGCACTCTAAATTGGTGCGTGATGCGAGTTCGCGAACCCGTCAACATGGTGCGAGATGAACATTGGCATCGGTGGGTCTTCGTCCATTATCCAACTGAGTCAGGGCAGAGGGGATGTGAGAGTATTAACAAATGTGCAACCATCAAAGCCGCGGAAGAATATTTTAGACGAGACGCTTAAAACGCAAGCACTTTACTAGTCAGACGAGGTCGAATTGACTCATCACTGACTGAGAATCGTTACCGTAGAAGACCGGACAATGTGAGAGGCTGATTCCTCCGACACCGGAGCGACTTATTCCTCAAATCCCGCCGGCCGCACCTCATCAGACCCGCAAATGTCCCTGAGGAGCCGCGGTACACCCTCCCACCTGCAGATGAGCACCATGTCCTGCAGCACATTCGGCTGGAACGCCTCCAGGTCACGCCACACCACCACCAGCGGCTGACGCGGCGGCGCCGTCGTCCGCGACCGCTTCCGGGGAGAGCCTGCAATGCATGTCCACGGCGGTGTGACGTCATCATCATAGACGAATGTCATGTGACTGGCGAATAATTAAATTGACAATGAACAAAACGCAGATATACATCGTGATATTTTGACCTAGTAATATGCATTGGAAAACAAAGCCTAATTGCAAAAACAAACTGTTGGACCTTACTTCTTCAGAGAAAATATGGCAAAACAAACTTTGGTACTATGTCAATTGCAATACATTTATGCTCAACAACGACCGCTGGCAGCCCTGGACGATGATATTCACCAGTAGCCAGTCACCTCGCCTACCTTTCCGAGGTGAGGCGTCTGCCTTCTGGGCAGCCTCGTAGTGAGCCACCAGTCCGGGCATGGTGGTCGGCCGCCGACCCTGGCGCCCCAGCTCCGGCTCATCGGCCAGACACTCCTCCTCGTCGTCGTCATCCAGCAAAGGCACGTCCGGACTCAGCGGCTAGACAGACGGACAGACAGACACTATCATCAGCAGAGGTTCCTGCGTTGTCACCATGTTCAGACACACCCAGCCTGGACTCAGCGCCGACCAACAGACAAGCATACTCTCAACAGACTGAGGTTCAGCAGAGGTTCCTGCGTTGTCCCCATGTTCAGAAGCACACAGTCTGGACTCAGCGCCGACCAACAGACAGACATACTCTCAACAGCCTGAGGTTCAGTAGAGGTTCCTGCGTTGTCCCCATGTTCAGAAGCACACAGTCTGGACTCAGCGCCGACCAACAGACAGACATACTCTCAACAGCCTGAGGTTCAGTAGAGGTTCCTGCGTTGTCACCATGTTCAGACACACACAGCCTGGACTCAGCGCCGACCAACAGACAGACATACTCTCAACAGCCTGAGGTTCAGCAGAGGTTCCTGCGTTGTCACCATGTTCAGACACACACAGCCTGGACTCAGCGCCGACCAACAGACAGACATACTCTCAACAGCCTGAGGTTCAGTAGAGGTTCCTGCGTTGTCACCATGTTCAGACACACACAGCCTGGAATCAGCGCCGACCAACAGACAGACATACTCTCAACAGCCTGAGGTTCAGTAGAGGTTCCTGCGTTGTCACCATGTTCAGAAGCACACAGCCTGGACTCAGCGCCGACCAACATACAGACATACTCTCAACAGCCTGAGGTTCCTGCGTTGTCACCATGTTCAGACACACACAGCCTGGACTCAGCGCCGACCAACAGACAGACATACTCTCAACAGCCTGAGGTTCAGCAGAGGTTCCTGCGTTGTCACCATGTTCAGAAGCACACAGCCTGGACTCAGCGCCGACCAACAGACAAGCATACTCTCAACAGCCTGAGGTTCAGCAGAGGTTCCTGCGTTGTCACCATGTTCAGACACACACAGCCTGGACTCAGCGCCGACCAACAGACAGACATACTCTCAACAGCCTGAGGTTCAGTAGAGGTTCCTGCGTTGTCACCATGTTCAGACACACACAGCCTGGACTCAGCGCCGACCAACAGACAAGCATACTCTCAACAGCCTGAGGTTCAGCAGAGGTTCCTGCGTTGTCACCATGTTCAGACACACACAGCCTGGACTCAGCGCCGACCAACAGACAGACATACTCTCAACAGCCTGAGGTTCAGTAGAGGTTCCTGCGTTGTCACCATGTTCAGAAGCACACAGCCTGGACTCAGCGCCGACCAACAGACAGACATACTCTCAACAGCCTGAGGTTCAGCAGAGGTTCCTGCGTTGTCACCATGTTCAGACACACACAGCCTGGACTCAGCGCCGACCAACAGACAGACATACTCTCAACAGCCTGAGGTTCAGTAGAGGTTCCTGCGTTGTCACCATGTTCAGACACACACAGCCTGGACTCAGCGCCGACCAACAGACAGACATACTCTCAACAGCCTGAGGTTCAGCAGAGGTTCCTGCATTGTCACCATGTTCAGAAGCACACAGCCTGGACTCAGCGCCGACCAACAGACAGACATACTCTCAACAGCCTGAGGTTCAGTAGAGGTTCCTGCGTTGTCACCATGTTCAGACACACACAGCCTGGACTCAGCGCCGACCAACAGACAGACATACTCTCAACAGCCTGAGGTTCCTGCGTTGTCACCATGTTCAGACACACACAGCCTGGACTCAGCGCCGACCAACAGACAGACATACTCTCAACAGCCTGAGGTTCAGCAGAGGTTCCTGCGTTGTCCCCATGTTCAGAAGCACACAGTCTGGACTCAGCGCCGACCAACAGACAGACATACTCTCAACAGCCTGAGGTTCAGTAGAGGTTCCTGCGTTGTCACCATGTTCAGAAGCACACAGCCTGGACTCAGCGCCGACCAACAGACAGACATACTCTCAACAGCCTGAGGTTCAGTAGAGGTTCCTGCGTTGTCACCATGTCCAGACACACACAGCCTGGACTCAGCGCCGACCAACAGACAGACATACTCTCAACAGCCTGAGGTTCAGTAGAGGTTCCTGCGTTGTCACCATGTTCAGACACACACAGCCTGGACTCAGCGCCGACCAACAGACAGACATACTCTCAACAGCCTGAGGTTCAGTAGAGGTTCCTGCGTTGTCACCATGTTCAGACACACACAGCCTGGACTCAGCGCCGACCAACAGACAGACATACTCTCAACAGCCTGAGGTTCAGCAGAGGTTCCTGCATTGTCACCATGTTCAGAAGCACACAGCCTGGACTCAGCGCCGACCAACAGACAGACATACTCTCAACAGCCTGAGGTTCAGTAGAGGTTCCTGCGTTGTCACCATGTTCAGACACACACAGCCTGGACTCAGCGCCGACCAACAGACAGACATACTCTCAACAGCCTGAGGTTCCTGCGTTGTCACCATGTTCAGAAGCACACAGCCTGGACTCAGCGCCGACCAACAGACAGACATACTCTCAACAGCCTGAGGTTCAGCAGAGGTTCCTGCGTTGTCACCATGTTCAGACACACACAGCCTGGACTCAGCGCCGACCAACAGACAGACATACTCTCAACAGCCTGAGGTTCAGCAGAGGTTCCTGCGTTGTCACCATGTTCAGACACACACAGCCTGGACTCAGCGCCGACCAACAGACAGACATACTCTCAACAGCCTGAGGTTCAGTAGAGGTTCCTGCGTTGTCACCATGTTCAGACACACGCAGCCTGGACTCAGCGCCGACCAACAGACAGACATACTCTCAACAGCCTGAGGTTCAGTAGAGGTTCCTGCGTTGTCACCATGTTCAGACACACACAGCCTGGACTCAGCGCCGACCAACAGACAGACATACTCTCAACAGCCTGAGGTTCAGTAGAGGTTCCTGCGTTGTCACCATGTTCAGACACACACAGCCTGGACTCAGCGCCGACCAACAGACAGACATACTCTCAACAGCCTGAGGTTCAGTAGAGGTTCCTGCGTTGTCACCATGTTCAGACACACACAGCCTGGACTCAGCGCCGACCAACAGACAGACATACTCTCAACAGCCTGAGGTTCCTGCGTTGTCACCATGTTCAGAAGCACACAGCCTGGACTCAGCGCCGACCAACAGACAGACATACTCTCAACAGCCTGAGGTTCAGCAGAGGTTCCTGCGTTGTCACCATGTTCAGACACACACAGCCTGGACTCAGCGCCGACCAACAGACAGACATACTCTCAACAGCCTGAGGTTCAGCAGAGGTTCCTGCGTTGTCACCATGTTCAGACACACACAGCCTGGACTCAGCGCCGACCAACAGACAGACATACTCTCAACAGCCTGAGGTTCAGTAGAGGTTCCTGCGTTGTCACCATGTTCAGACACACGCAGCCTGGACTCAGCGCCGACCAACAGACAGACATACTCTCAACAGCCTGAGGTTCAGTAGAGGTTCCTGCGTTGTCACCATGTTCAGACACACACAGCCTGGACTCAGCGCCGACCAACAGACAGACATACTCTCAACAGCCTGAGGTTCAGTAGAGGTTCCTGCGTTGTCACCATGTTCAGACACACACAGCCTGGACTCAGCGCCGACCAACAGACAGACATACTCTCAACAGCCTGAGGTTCAGCAGAGGTTCCTGCGTTGTCACCATGTTCAGACACACACAGCCTGGACTCAGCGCCGACCAACAGACAAGCATACTCTCAACAGCCTGAGGTTCAGTAGAGGTTCCTGCGTTGTCACCATGTTCAGACACACACAGCCTGGACTCAGCGCCGACCAACAGACAGACATACTCTCAACAGCCTGAGGTTCAGCAGAGGTTCCTGCGTTGTCACCATGTTCAGAAGCACACAGCCTGGACTCAGCGCCGACCAACAGACAGACATACTCTCAACAGCCTGAGGTTCAGTAGAGGTTCCTGCGTTGTCACCATGTTCAGACACACACAGCCTGGACTCAGCGCCGACCAACAGACAGACATACTCTCAACAGCCTGAGGTTCAGTAGAGGTTCCTGCGTTGTCACCATGTTCAGACACACACAGCCTGGACTCAGCGCCGACCAACAGACAAGCATACTCTCAACAGCCTGAGGTTCAGTAGAGGTTCCTGCGTTGTCACCATGTTCAGACACACACAGCCTGGACTCAGCGCCGACCAACAGACAGACATACTCTCAACAGCCTGAGGTTCAGTAGAGGTTCCTGCGTTGTCACCATGTTCAGACACACACAGCCTGGACTCAGCGCCGACCAACAGACAAGCATACTCTCAACAGCCTGAGGTTCAGCAGAGGTTCCTGCGTTGTCACCATGTTCAGACACACACAGCCTGGACTCAGCGCCGACCAACAGACAGACATACTCTCAACAGCCTGAGGTTCAGCAGAGGTTCCTGCGTTGACACCATGTTCAGAAGCACACAGCCTGGACTCAGCGCCGACCAACAGACAGACATACTCTCAACAGCCTGAGGTTCAGCAGAGGTTCCTGCGTTGTCACCATGTTCAGACACACACAGCCTGGACTCAGCGCCGACCAACAGACAGACATACTCTCAACAGCCTGAGGTTCAGTAGAGGTTCCTGCGTTGTCACCATGTTCAGAAGCACACAGCCTGGACTCAGCGCCGACCAACAGACAGACATACTCTCAACAGCCTGAGGTTCAGCAGAGGTTCCTGCGTTGTCACCATGTTCAGAAGCACACAGCCTGGACTCAGCGCCGACCAACAGACAGACATACTCTCAACAGCCTGAGGTTCAGTAGAGGTTCCTGCGTTGTCACCATGTTCAGAAGCACACAGCCTGGACTCAGCGCCGACCAACATACAGACATACTCTCAACAGCCTGAGGTTCCTGCGTTGTCACCATGTTCAGACACACACAGCCTGGACTCAGCGCCGACCAACAGACAAGCATACTCTCAACAGCCTGAGGTTCAGTAGAGGTTCCTGCGTTGTCACCATGTTCAGAAGCACACAGCCTGGACTCAGCGCCGATCAACAGACAGACATACTCTCAACAGCCTGAGGTTCAGCAGAGGTTCCTGCGTTGTCACCATGTTCAGAAGCACACAGCCTGGACTCAGCGCCGACCAACAGACAGACATACTCTCAACAGCCTGAGGTTCAGTAGAGGTTCCTGCGTTGTCACCATGTTCAGAAGCACACAGCCTGGACTCAGCGCCGACCAACATACAGACATACTCTCAACAGCCTGAGGTTCCTGCGTTGTCACCATGTTCAGACACACACAGCCTGGACTCAGCGCCGACCAACAGACAAGCATACTCTCAACAGCCTGAGGTTCAGTAGAGGTTCCTGCGTTGTCACCATGTTCAGAAGCACACAGCCTGGACTCAGCGCCGACCAACAGACAGACATACTCTCAACAGCCTGAGGTTCAGCAGAGGTTCCTGCGTTGTCGCCATGTTCAGACACACACAGCCTGGACTCAGCGCCGACCAACAGACAGACATACTCTCAACAGCGACACCTGTAATGTCTTGGTACTTATAGTCCCACAGCTTATACATTTTAACTGATTTTCCTAAGAAAACCCGACACGATCATTATGATGATCTGGGTCTCCGGAAGCTCTGATTGCTTCTGTCACACAGTTCCCGTAGAACAACTGACACTTCGGTAATTCCTAACGAGACAGGCGAGTGTGAAGCAGAAGCCAACAACAGCAGCCCACCTCTCCGGCCGAGGTCAGCTGTCGGACCATGGCCCGCACGGTGGTCTGGACGTTGGAGCAGGAGGCCGCCTCCAGCACGGCCACGTACTGGCTGACCTGGGACCTCAGCCGGGCGGCCAGCGAGCTGAACACGCCGCCGTGGTCCGGCATGTTCACACCTGGAGGAGACAGGTTCAGAGGAGGCGATTGTCAGAGTGGGACAAGGAGGGCGTCACAATGGAACAAGTAAGTCATATAATCCTGGGTAAATGGGATTGCAACTTAGGGATGGCTCAGAACAGGATCAGCTGTTCAACATGTAAGCAGCACTTACTTGTCTGAATGTTTGACTAGCCTGTGACGAGGGTGGCTGCGGGATACCAACACCTGACTAACCTGTGACGAGGGTGGCCGAGGGGATACTTGCATCCTCATCCACATCTACTGAGCTCTGCAGGTATTCAATCATATCATGGAATACTGTGGTGAACATCTCATCTTGGAAGTCCTGTACAAACACACACAAATGACATAACGTTGTGGCAGATAATACTGAACAAGCAGAATTATAAAATAAACATTTCCTAGGCACATACTAGCTGCCAAACTAATCACTCTTGAGTGTAATTACCATTCAAATGTGTATTTATAAAACTTAAGATGGTAGCAATACAATCAGGCTATTTCTATGAAGCATCAGTGAACAGTTAACACAGTCACCACTCTCCAGGGCAACTAAACCGTGTGAAGCCACATCGAGCCAACGTGGTATCTTCTAGCCAATCAGTCAGTGGCACGTGTTCTTTGGGGCCCAGTCCCTGCAGTGCACTCCTTGCAGTGCACTCCTTGCAGTGCAGACAACACTGTACACTACCATGGACACCCCCTCACCGTGCAGAGCTGCTCGGCGACGCGCCACGTGTCTGTAAACGACTGGCTCCTCCGTTCGGCAGATGACACACCCATATCGTCCGAGCAGCCCACAAAGTACGGCCCACTGTCGAATGCAGCTGAGGCAGAGCCATCTGACTTAGGAGGCTTGAATACAAAGCAGGACTGAAAGAAGACAGGCATGGGTGGATCAAGAAGACAGTAAAGTGATGGATTGCAGAAAACTGAATCTATTCAGCACCTGTCAAGTACCAATGATGCATCAGCCAAGGGTATATAATCAGAGTAGTAATTAACAATAGTTAATTTTCAACAGACGCAACCTTTTAAGATTACCAGTGTACAGGTGAATTTGGTCCACTCTAGAAAGATATTCACCTGGAGGGCACTGAACTATGGGCAAGAGCATCCCAATGGATACATGGTGGTATTAGCTTTTTCAAATGGCAACAATAATAATTTGGATAAATTAATGTCATCACTAGCCAATAGTCATCAATATACTTTGTATACAATTTGAAAACATACTGCCTAAATGTTCTACTTATATCTTAAATCAAGACATATACTCTCATAGATTTTGTTAAAACTGTTGTTTCATCTTTGGATCCAGTAAATATATTTAAGCATGGTTGAAGTGCATGCTACAGTGATTATACATTCTCAGCAGTTATTCCAGTGGATGTTCTTCAAAAGGCCTTCTCCTAGCTGAATTAGGGTACATGACCTTATCATGCTCCTCCACAAGGTCAACAAAGGATATTTGTTTGTCAATAAGGGTTTGGGGGCACAACTATTTGGGTTACTTGGTGCCTAAGGCTCATTACTCATTGATGATTAGGCTACATACAGTTCTCACCTTCGTAAGTGATGAAGTTGCTGACATGATGCTTCTTCAGCTGAACAATATGTCAGAATACCACCTGAGGTCCTGCAGAAAATATAGTGATGGTGGTTTGGGTTTTAGGGTGCTGCAACTGCCACAGTATCATATGTGACACCTATTTGCATGAGAGAAACAAATATCACACTTTGTAAATGCCATAAATCACTATCACCAAGGCAGGGTGGATGTAGGCCACCTCTAGGACCATTTCTACCTATTTATTGCACGAATTGAGTAGGTAGGTAGTAGGTACCTAACAACACATATGCATAACCCATATTATGCATTGCAGAGATCAATTGTATGTTTTTTACTTTACACGGAAGTCAGTTGGGCAAACTGCAGGGAGGCGATACAAAAATAGATTGATAATTTGTTTTGATTGTGACATCAAAAGGGGCAAAGTTTTGACCATATAAGAAGATGCAATCTAAATTTAGATGTTTTCAGACACTGTCACATTCAAACAAACTATAGAACCACTAAAAATTCCCATAGTAGCAATATTTATTTACCTGGTAAAGGAGGGCGCTTTGCTCCTATAATCCGATAGGTACATGGAATGATCAGATCCCTTCTTTGGCAAATATGGCCCAAGTAAGGATTGGCAATCTCAATTGTGGCACCTCAGCAGCCTCAGCGATCCAAATTTTGATTCGCCACCGGACTTCACAATCTAAAATTGGATTAGCCAGCTGATGACAGATCTAAAAATTGACTTCACGCTGTGGTCAGAACCTTGCAGAATCAAATTTAGATAGTCATTTACAGTGGAATAAGGGCAATTGCTGAATCTGGTCACATTTATATTGATATATGGATAGCTTAGCACATGTTCTCAAACACTTTTTAACTTCCTAATATGCATATGTTGCTCTGAAGGCCTAACATAGGCCTCCAATTTTGGTACTGCATGTATGCCCAAATATTGATGAGCATAAATAATCTAAAAATGTATCGATCTATTTTGTGATCACCTCCATGCAGTTTGCCCAACTGAAGTACAGTTCGAAGTTGTAGTCTTCTTCTTTAGTCATTTGAGTGTCAGGGGTGACAAAATGTTATTTCAATTTAGCTATCAGAATGTTTTAAAAACAAAAACAGCACCTAACCTTACCGCCACGACAAGAGATGCAAGCAGACCCGGCACCACTGCAGGGCTCCAATTTTGCTATGGCCCCCTAGCCTTGTCGCGAAATATTTTGACTGGCGCGCTCTTTTGTGTATCGAAACAGGCTCGCCATAGTTGTCGACGTTTAAAGCTACCATATGAAGGTTGTATGTAGACGGCGATTTTCACATTTTCGTCCGCGGACGTGACATTTATTACGCATGTCAAACTAGCTCACATTCACATTTACATTCGGAAACACATTCGCGGACTATTTGGATTTCTATGAAAATTGGCGCACAGGTAGAACATGACCTCCTTATTACGCTCATTTAATCTTAGAGTCGCACATTCAAAATCAAACGATTTAGAGTAGGTCAGATATGCTTAAAGTCATAAAGCGGACTATTCCGATTTGCAAAAAATAGCACACAGGTAGAGCATGACCTCCCTATCACGCTGATTAAATTTTAGAGTCGCACATTCAAAATCAAAGGATTTAGAGCAGGTCATAGGTTTAAGGTCAAACAGCGGACTATTCCGATTTGCATGAAAATTGGCAGAACATGAACAAGTAGAACATGACCTCATCACGCTCATAAAATCTTAGAGTCGCACATTTAAAATCAAAGGATTTAAAGCAGGTCATAGGTTTAAGGTCAAACAGCGGACTAGTCGGATTTGCATGAAAATTGGCAGAACATGAACAGGTAGAACATGACCTCCTTATCACGCTCAAAAAACCTTAGAGTCGCACATTCAAAAACAAAGGATTTTGAGCAGGTCAGATGGTATAAAGTCAAACAGCGGACTACTCCGATTTGCATGAAAATTAGCACATTGGGTAGAACATAACCTACTTATCACGCTCATAAAATCTTAGAGTCGCACATTAAAAATCAAAGGATTTAGAGCAGGTCATAGGTTTAAGGTCAAACAGCGGACAATTCGGATTTGTATGCAAATTGGCTCACATTCACATTCGGCAACACATTCGCGGACTATTCGGATTTGTATGAAAATTGGCACACTGGTAGAGCATTACCTCCGTATTACGCTCATAAAGTCTTATGAGTCGCACATTCAAAATCAAAGAATTTATAGCAGGTTACATAGGTTTAAAGTCACCTTACATAAAGAGTTTGACCTTAAACCTATGACCTGCTCCTTTGATTTTGCATGTGAGACTGTAAGATTGTATGAGCGTGATAAGGATGTCATGCTCTACCTGTGTGCCAATTTGTATGCAAATCAGAATAGTCCGCTGTATGACTTAAACCCTATCTGACCTGCTCTAAATCCTTCGATTTTTAATGTGCGACTCTAAGATTTTATGAGCGTGATTAGGAGATCATCTACCTGTGTACCAATTTTCATGGAAAGAAATCCGAATAGCCCGCGAATGTGTTTCCGAATGTGAATGTGAGCTAGTTTGTCACGCGTACATTTATTTCGCTACAGCTACGGGCTACGGCCACTTTCAAATACAATGCTCAAGGAATAATGGTACTTGTTATTCAAAGCCCATAAGCTTGTTATTTTGCAAGCTCTGGGGATCGGTTCTTAGAGTTTGGCGGGATTTCGTGCCTACAGCCTACTCCATGACATATTAAACTTGTAACAATGTAACACCATTATCTCAATGCTGAATTTTAAGACGGTTCCACGCCAACAGTATCTGACATTGCGAGTAGGTATCAGAAGTTTCTTGTTACGAGCGAGCGCGAAGCGCTCGCTCGTCTTTCCGTGGTATATGGGAAAAAAATCTGAATATGAGCGGCCCGGCCCGACCCCGTGGCGACTCTTTTGAGAAGCTCGACCACACGTCCGATTGACAAGCTGACTTTTTTGCTGAGCAGTCTCATCCAACCTACCCTATTTGAGACCGGTGCCGACTCATGTTGGTGACTACCACTGCGCGTGGCGTGTGCCGCGTAAGGGGTGTTGAAAGTGTTTTCTCGCAAAAACTCTGTGCAACGGCTGAGCCGATTGTGTGCAAATTTGTTGTGTGGTTAGGGACCCCTCAGCCACCAATTTTCCACAAGTCAGGGGTGGGGTGCCTCTGCACGTGCGCACGTGCGCACGTGCACACCCCTATTTTATATCTCAGGAACGGCTGAACCGAGTGCGTTCTAATTTGGTGTGTGGTTAGGGACCTCTCAGCCGTTGCCTTTCCACAAGTCAGGGGTGGAGTGCCTCTGCACGTGCGCACGTGCACACCCTTCTGTATCTACTCTTCTGTATCTCAGGAACGGCTGAGCCGATTGTGTTCAAATTTGGTGTGTGGTCAGGGACCCCTCCGCCGCCCCCTACTCACAAGTCATGGGTGGAGTGCCTCTGCACGTGCGCACCTTTTTTTTGGATCTCAGGAACTACTTTCCCGATCGGGTTGAAATTCACGATACATTTATGTCGCGCTCGCTCGTTCATCGCCAACTACGGCACCTTACTGGTTTAAGCGGACTCCAAGTTTCAGGTTGTTAATGAATAAGCGTGAAAACAGCAATTTTAGGCCAAAATACCTACCGTCAAAATAAGCTATGCAAGTGATCTTTATTCAGGGGCGTAGGAACTATGTTCAAGTTGGGGGGGGCGGGGGGGGGGGGGCAGGAGGCATTCTGAAGTCGATTCTTTCCATGCAACGCCCTAGGCGTAATATTAAAATCCAAAATTTGGGGGGTGGGGAGGGCGGCTGCCCTCCCTGCCCCCCCCCCCCCCCCCCCCCCCCGGCTCCTACGCCTATGTCTTGATTCTTTACAACCGACGTGTTCTGGCTGTAGTGGTGCATCTCTGGCCCAGACGCCGGACCGGGTCACGTCCTGAACAGGACCTCCGACACATTGTGACACTACTGGCCGTGCACCTTAATCCGCACAGATGAGTCCTGAACGGCGGCGGCGGCGGCGGCTCTCTTCGTCCAGGGACGGCACGTCTTGTCCGGTACTGCTCGAGGCCACGACCGGTGTAACCACTTGGTAATTGCGTAGTCAGTGCCCGCGATCGCTATTGGCCTAGATACACTCCATCGGCGCGCCCCAGCAGTACCGAGCGAGACAACGATCAAACACTTTTCACTTTCCCGACTTGTTCAACCGTGACGGTAAGCATCGAAAGCGCGCTACCGGTCAGACGGAACGTTATACGAGGGATAGGGCATCTCATCTGCTGAGGCTGCCAACACCGGACACCTTCAGTCCCTCCGCAGTAATCCCGGCCAGTAGGTAAAATCAGGCGCGTCGACACGAAATTTTGAGTGTGGGGGGGAGGGGGCGGACCCATAAGTCCATATTTGCCAGTCAACAATCAACATTATGGACGGTACGCACTAGTGATGTCATTTTCAGAAAATTCCTGAAATTGACCAAACCGATATCAATTTCATTGTAGCTATGCTGACCGAAAACCAAACCGATTTTTCCCAACCCGAAAATGACCGATTTTTTACCGACTTTCAATATTGGTGTGATAGGTTGGCAAGCGTAACTTTGCATATGCAGGTTCATTTTTTCAGGGAAAGAAATACCTCAATAATACTTAAAGGAAACAGTTCACCTTTAACATGGGGTTTTTAGTTGAGATAGCCAAGGTGTAGTCCATGCTCGAAAATGGACTTGAAAAGCTTTCACATCTTCATAGAAACCCCTTAGTTAATTAAAATTGAGTCCTATAAGTTTCAACGAGTATCCTTCGTTGTCTCCCATCGCTGATTGGCTGATTTGACGTATGATTATGACGTATGGCTTGGGGAATAAGTATTAAAAACACTGAAATATATAGCGCTGGACAAGAACATGCTGTTTCAGTACCTTATTCCCTTCATTGCACGAATGACTTTGAGAGATACATCGCTAAAATCGTCTATAAACACTTTTATCAGCAATATTATTGGTGTAATTATACGTCACGCACGTGCAGATGTCCTGAGTTCGCATTAATTCACTCCATTCAAAGGAAAACATCTAAATTGGAACCAAATAACTGACAATATAATTTGCTTTTTCCGCGTCAATATACATTTGTATGGCTTACTAGTAACATGATAATTAATTTCTAGCTTCTCTCAATCATTTATGAGATTTTGTAAAGGTGAACTGTTTCCTTTAATAGTATTGATGATCAGAATCCAAATTAATTGCCTGAAATTCTTACTTTCCAGCTGGATACCTACAGAACATGCCGAACTTCTCGCAAAAAAAGGAGCCGGTCTGAATGTCCGTGAAGTTAGCGTCATCGTCATCACACAACTCCAGCGTCAACTGTTGATTTCCCCAAACTTCGTGTACACTGTATAGGTCAATCAGACCATGGTGATTCCAAAAATCAAGTCCATTTTCCGATAACGATTGACCTTCTAGATCAAATTTGAGGTAAAACGAAGGGGAACGCGCTGGAGACTAAAGTTACCGTCCAATTTGCTTTCAAATGGTTTCAAACGATTCCTTGGGTCAAAATCGAGCGTGAGCGAGACTTTCAGGTCATGACCTCTAAGGTCAAATGTCAGGTAAAAGGACGGGAACAGCGTCAACGGTTGATTTTCCCCAAACTTCGTGTATATGTCAATCAGACCATGCTGTTTCCAAAAATCAAGTCCAATTTGCGATAGCGATTGACCTTCTATGTCAAATTTGAGGTCAAACGAAGCAGAACGCGCTGGAGCCTAAACTTACCGTCCGATTTGCTTTAAAATGGTCTCAAACGATTTCTTGGGTCAAAATCTAGAACGAGCGAGACTTTCAGGTCATGACCTTTAAGGTCAAATTGAAGGTCAAAGGACGGGGAACAGCGTCAACGGTTGATTTCCCCAAACTTCGTGCATAGGTCAATCATACCATGCTGATTCCAAAAATCAAGTCCATTTTGCGACTTGATTTTTCAAGGCCAAATTTCAAGAAATCAACAAAGGACAAGAAATCAAGGCCAAATTTGAGGTCAAACGAAGGGGAACGCGCTGGAGCCTAAAGTTACCGTCCGATTTGCTTTAAAATGGTCTCAAACGATTCCTTGGGTAAACATATAGCATGAGCGAGACTTTCAGGTCCTGACCTTTAAGGTCAAATTTCAGATCAAAGGACGGGAAACAGCGTCAACGGTTGATTTTCCCCAAACTCCCCCTGCAAGATTTTCGCCAATATTGGTGGCGCCCCTGTCGATCGGGTGGCGCCCCTCAAGGCTGCATCAAGGATGTATCCAATTTGTGTCGTCCCAAAAATTCTGCCCGCATCGTTTTGAGCGTTGACAAAAATATTTTGCAAATAATGTAGATTCTTAGCCTAAATATCTTAAGATTTGGATCGCGGTTGTAGCGGGGGGCGGCCCCCACCTTTTTAGAGTAGGGGGGAGCGTGCTGCCCCCGCCCCCGTGACGACGCCCCTGGGTAAAATAGTGTTACTGGAACATGCCCACCCACATGAACATGGGCATATCAATTATCACCCATCTGGGCTTTTTTTTTGCTCGGAAAGAGCTCCTTTCATGTGATGTGATCTCCTCCAATGTGAGCTCCTCTGATGTGAGCTCCTCTGATGATGTGATCTCCTCTCATGTGATGTGAGCTCCTCTCATGTGAGCTCCTCTCATGTGATGTGAGCTCCTCTGATGTGAGCTCCTCTCATGTGAGCTCCTCTCATGTGAGCTCATCTGATGTGAGCTCCTCTGATGTGATGTGATCTCCTCTCATGTGAGCTCCTCTCATGTGAGCTCATCTGATGTGATGTGATCTCCTCTCATGTGAGCTCCTCTCATGTGAGCTCCTCTCATGTGAGCTCCTCTGATGTGAGCTCCTCTGATGTGATGTGATCTCCTCTCATGTGAGCTCCTCTGATGTGAGCTCCTCTGATGTGATGTGATCTCCTCTCATGTGAGCTCATCTGATATGATGTGATCTCCTCTCATGTGAGCTCCTCTCATGTGAGCTCCTCTCATGTGAGCTCCTCTGATGTGAGCTCCTCTGATGTGATGTGATCTCCTCTCATGTGAGCTCCTCTGATGTGATGTGATCTCCTCTCATGTGAGCTCCTCTGATGTGATGTGATCTCCTCTCATGTGAGCTCCTCTCATGTGAGCTCATCTGATGTGATGTGATCTCCTCTCATGTGAGCTCCCCTCATGTGAGCTCCTCTCATGTGAGCTCCTCTGATGTGAGCTCCTCTGATGTGATGTGATCTCCTCTCATGTGAGCTCCTCTCATGTGAGCTCATATGATGTGATCTCCTCTCATGTGAGCTCCTCTCATGTGATGTGATCTCCTCTCATGTGAGCTCCTCTCATGTGAGCTCCTCTCATGTGAGCTCCTCTCATGTGAGCTCCTCTCATGTGATTTAACGAACTACAACTGAGTCTAAGAAGTAAACTTGGCGCGCTTAAAACAAACTTTCAAGGCCATGGAACGTTGTAAGGTGTATACAAATGTAAACAGATTTAATGTTTATCCACAAGCCAATGGTTTTAGCAAATGGCTGCAAGAATTCTCAAAATAGATTAAAACGGTTAGATACGATCACTATATTATCACAACTGCATTTTTCATTCATTTACAATTTTAATAGATGTATGCGATAATGCGGATGTCATGTTCGGTATCACCGTAGTATAGTTTCCATTATACTTAATGATATTCCGAAATGCTGATGGCGACAAATCAATGCAGCTTAATTAATGAACCAATCACGGGCGCGAAGCTCACCCGAGTCTACCGTCAACCAGCGGCAACAATATACGTATGAGTGGCACAACCCGACCGTATCCATGGCTCGCAGTGGCTTCTTTCTATGCAAATAGTCGGTCGATGTGCCTGAAAATGTCATATAAAAACGTACATGTCCTTAAAGTATCGTATTAAAAAATGTGCAATTCTGCGTTGTCGGATTTAGGAGCAGCACCCTCCGACTTACGATACTGTTTTTCCTTTGAAGCCCACTGGCGAAGCCTACACACTGGACTTATTCCGGTCATGACCTCAACTCTTCAGGCCCAGATCACGATGAGGCAGCTCACTGCCGCTCCATATCCATCAGTTCAGATAGTGTTTGTGCATAAGTGAGATACATATGTTCAGTGTTCTGAACCCCGAGGACGTGCGTAGATTATGCACTGGGGTTTATTTGCCAAACTTGCATCTCAGCCGGAGCTGGAGGACACGGGGCAGCAGCGAACCCGACTATCACCGGGGGCAGACGGGTTGACGGGTTAAAGGCACTGTCCCACATTCCCAAAAGTTGTAAAATGTACGACGCTTGTGGTGCAAAATATGAATTAATTGCTGCCGAACACGATTATGACATTTATTTCTTCGCAAACAGTGCTCAATTTCATAAAAAGTTAAGTTTTAATATTTGGGTTGATGACGTCATATTGAGCTCCAGAGAGCTACACAGAAATCCTTTACGCTGTCAAAGTATGGCGGAATTATTTCGAGTCAATTATGGCGCTTTGAATACAACACAAACCAATTACCAAACCATTGAAACGTAGCAAAATATCAACAAAGTTCGCCTTAAAACAAGTCCACTACCATCACCATTTGGTAAAGAGAGACGATGTCATCGGCTTTAGACCCGTATTCAAATACACGTAGGGTTTATTCGTTACAATTGTCAAGACCAAGCTCAAATTTCCTTTCGATTAGACCTATGTGGTTGTTTTACCTGCTACCCTACTAGATTTCAATGCAAATCCAACAACATGGCTATCTCAACTCAAATCCAATGTTAAGGTGGGACAGTCTCCTTAAGACGGGAATAAGTCGATTCCGTTGAACATCATCCATTGATTGGATGATGTTTTAGGCTGTAATAAAATAAAATACCGTTGTGTTGCATCGCAGTTATTGTGCTACTAGACTGTATACTATTTAGTACAATTGTTGGTGACATTGTCTTTGCCTTGGTATTTTCTTGGTTACGCTATTAGTCTCCAACGTTTGGTGTTACTATTGTGTGGGCAATGGCAGTCTCCACCCGTGGTGTTAGTGTCGTGTGAGCTAATGCAGTCTCCAAGCCGTGGTGTTAGTGTTGTGTGAGCTACTGCAGTCTCCAGCATGTGAAGTTAGTGTTGTGTGAGCTACTGCAGTCTCCAGCCCGTGGTGTTACGTGTTGCGTGCGCTACTGCAGTCTCCAGCATGTGGTGTTAGTGTTGTGTGAGCTACTGCAGTCTCCAGCCCGTGGTGTTACGTGTTGCATGCGACTACTGCAGTCTCCAGCATGTGGTGTTAGTGTTGTGTGAGCTACTGCAGTCTCCAGCCCGTGGTGTTAGTGTTGTGTGCGCTACTGCAGTCTCCAGCCCGTGGTGTTACGTGTTGCATGCGGCTACTGCAGTCTCCAGCATGTGGTGTTAGTGTTGTGTGCGCTACTGCAGTCTCTAGCCCGTGGTGTTAGTGTTGTGTGCGCTACTGCAGTCTCCAGCCCGTGATGTTAGTGTGATGTACGCTACTGCACAGTCTCGAGGGTGCAAACAGAAACAACTTGCAAACACCTATTTGGTGAACAAATTTACGAGTCTTCAAGCCAGACTTAACTATAATCATTCATGGCACACCAAGGTTAAAAAAACGTTGTGCCATGGCACATACGAGTTACCCGTTTTTACCACTATCCTTGTGTCTGTGAACTTCACGATAGGACGGATGACATAATGACATAAAGACATAAAAGAAAAGTGCAACAAAGAGCCTCTTGGGCCCATCCGAGGTTGCACCCCCCCCCCCCCCAACCCCAACCCCCCTCCACCAGTCTCGCCCCTTCAAATCACCTTACTCTACCTGCATAAAAGAAGGCTAATCCCACGAGTATTTATGAACTAATCCCTTCTCTGTAAAGTAATTATCTAATCTAATTTTGAAGGAAGCAAGTGTAACTGCATCAGCGACATCCCCTGGTAGCATATTCCAATGTCCTACAACCCTTCTACTGAAAAATGACTGTCGTAGCCTAGTCCTACTTTGTTTCATAATGAGTTTATGCTGATGACCTCTACCTCGATTTTCCCTATTGAACTCAAACATACCCTTTAAATATCCAGAATGCTGACTATTTACAAATTTGAAGACTTCAATTAGATCTCCTCTTAGCCTTCTATATCTAAGTGAAAACATACCCAATTTCTTTAATCTATCTTCATAAGGTAAACTACCAAGACAATTAACCATTTTTGTTGCCCTTTTTGAACTCTTTCTAACAACCAGCAATCTTTCTCATATGTTGGAGACCAGGCTTGTACACAATACTCCAAATGTGGTCTAACGTATGCACAATACAGTTTTGTTATTACCTTTTCACTCTTGTAGGAAACATTTCTGTTAATGGCCCCTAGCATTCTAAGTGCCTTTTTCCTAGCTTCTACAACCTGGTCTGACGCTGATAGTCTATTGTTTACCACGACACCTAAATCTCTTTCCTTTTCAATCTGCTCCATTTTCTGCCCACCCATTTCATACCTATGTTTACTGCTAACCCGTCCAGCGTGCATAATCTTACATTTACTCAAATTGAATTTCATCTGCCATGCTTCAGACCACTCAACTAGCTTGTCCAGATCTGATTGAAAAACATCCTGATCATGTTTTCCTCTAATAATCCTGACAACTTTTAGATCGTCTGCAAATTTCAAGACTTCGCTGTCTATACTGTTCTCAATTGCATTCACAAATATTATAAAAAGCAATGGGCCCAGGACTGAGCCCTGTGGAACCCCACTGAGAACCTCCTTCCATTGTGATTGGCACCCATTCAATATAACCCTTTGCTGGCGTCCTGAAAGCCACGTTTCTATCCAATCCAGAATCTTGCCCCTGATCCCATGAATTTTAAGTTGCAACCCCAGTCTTGTATGGAGGACTTTGTCAAATGCTTTACTGAAATCAAGAAAAGCTACATCTAGCTGTTTACCCTGATCAAAGCTATCTGTTGCAACATCCAAAAACTCCAGAAGATTAGTTAAACAAGAACGGCCCTTCCTAAAGCCATGCTGTGTATCCTTGATGAGTTCATTTTGCTCCAAGAATTCAACAATCTTATCTTTGATGATTGATTCAAGCACCTTGCAGACTAATGAGGTCAGACTAACCGGTCTATAGTTTTCCTCTTTACTTCTATCTCCCTTTTTATGAATAGGAACAACATTTGCTCTTTTCCAATCAAGTGGAATTTTACTATCTGCGAGTGATTTAGAAAATATTATGGCTAATGGAACCGACAACTCCCTTTCAGATTCTCTTAAAAGTCTAGCATGGATTTCATCAGGTCCTTCTGCCTTGTTAGGCCTTACTTTCTTTAGATATTCTAGAACAAGTTCACTACTTATGCCACCTAGCTCTCCTATAGTCTCCTCTGTCTCTAGCTCAGGCTGAAGTGCTGCAATACTACTCTGGTCCTCGATAGTAAAGACAGATTGAAACTGATCATTAAGCACTTCAACCATTTCACTGTCCTTGCTAACTAACACATCATCTACCTTAAATGGACCTATATTTTTGGAAACTGTACTGAACTTATAAAAACTGAAGAACTTCTTACTATCTGCATTACAATGTCTAGCTAAATCAAGTTCCTTTGCCCTTTTAGCTGCTCTGACCTTTTTCTTAACTGAATGTCTTGCATTCTGGTAGGCCTTCTGATTTATATCTAGTGAAGATCCCTTCAAAATGCCACGATACGACAAAATGACACGATAGGATGAGGCGATATTAAAGGTCCGGACATCTAAGAACAAAGATTGACCGTCTCACAGACATCTAAGAACAAAGATTGACCGTCTCAGGCCCTATTGTTCCGCCGTTGAGACGTGACGGTATAACCGCTAACCGATCATTGGACCGATCGTTTCCTCCGGACCATTCAGGCGAGGCAAATGACACGTCACGTCATAGCGGCCGGCCGTCAGTCGGCCAGACAACCGTTTCTAAAGTGAAACCATGTCACCGGTGTCCTGATAGTCATACTAGCCGCCATAATGTCCTCAGGAATAGTTCAGCGTCTGTCAACGATTTCTCACCTCAGTAGATAGTGTCATGAAAGAACAAATCGATAAAATACAAACATGTCCCTTAACATGAGTTAGGGCAGTTTCATTTCACGGTTGATCGCATGGAGAAGAAATTGGATAACGATCTATCATTTGTTATGATTTGTTATCATTTGTCATTATCATACCAGAGTGAAACAGAGGCGTTTGCCTTCCGGTCGACCAGGTGAAGCTCAATTGAACTGCAGCTGGGTCTCAATTCCGGTTCACGAGACTTCATCCGAGTCAACACCCGTTAATCTCACTTCATGGAACAAGCTCAGCAATTAATATTATACGCACTGTTAACCCTGTTAGTGGCAGGGGCAGATTCTGTCCACCCCTCAAGTTTTTCGCGGATATCTCCGGAACGGCTGGGAGCAGGCCCATGAATTTTGGGTACTTTTCCTACAATTGATTTCCGCATATGAAGTCAAAATTTTGAGTTCTTAACCTTAACAGAGGCGATTCCAGGGCCCGTTTTTGGGAGTTTTTGTTGGCGACATTTGGCGATAATACGGAGATGCGATCTTTACAGCTTCTTCCTAACTGCCTCAAGTATAAAGGAGTTACATAGGTTTACGGTGATTGACACAAGTTCAAATTAGTTGCTGTGGATGAACTATAATAAATATTGCACGGCAGAGGCGGTTCCAGGGACTTGAAAAGGGGAGATTTCCAGGAAGTATGAAACGCTTGGCTGGCAGTCAATAGAGCGATGTAAGGGACATGTATAGCTATGAAGATGCAAAAGGTCATTTCTTCTTCCATTATTTGCATAATTTATTACATATAGAGTTGCAGGGACGTGTCCAGGCACAGGAAAAGGGGAGTCACTGGCATGGTGATGACGATATGCCTGCGATTACGGCGCAATAGATCGTTAGTTACCGAGCGGATGCGAAGCGCCCGTGAGGTTTCTCGTCAACTTACTAGACACATTTACATTTGACCCGGCCCGAACCGGCCTAAACCGGCCCGAACCGGCCATACAGACGCTTTTCGGAAGCTAATAACTTTACAACCAATGCTCCGATTGAGATCAGGTTTTCACCATTAGTTAGGACCATCAAATCAATTTTGATTTTGGTATGGTGCGTTCTGATAGGGGCGGTACCACAGCGCGTGGCACACGCAAACGTCGAAATGAACAAAAATAATTATTGATCAAAAATGGCATTATTAATATGAGCATTTTTGTATACGCTGAAGCATGCAGCGCTCAGGACGTACTCCCTTTTGGCGGATTCGAGTAACGAGATCATGAACAATTTAATCAAACTTAATTTGTATGTTGGCATGCATGGAGGTCTGTCTATTTCTATGGAGGACTAAAAGGACTAAAAGGACTGTGTTACTACCACGTGTGCTTTCGTACCGTTTCATATTTTAAACCTGTTTTAGCTTTACCAGAGCGCGCCCGCTCGGTCATCGCCCAAAAATGCGTTTAATGGTGTATAATGATATATGCACATATGAGGTAAGGAGAGGGAATTAAGTCATTTTTTTTGCATAGGCGCGCTCAGGAATCGAGAAAGATCACATTATTGCAAGGAAACTAAGATGCATGGGCCTACAATGACATAACATACTGCAGTGTTTGGATGAAATACGCACCAGTGGGTACTCTACGAACGATTATAGGATAAAGGCGACTCCAGGTAGGGTAAAAAAGGGATAACACATGTGAATTGAAGTTGCATGTGAAATAGTCACTGTTGACTAGTTAGTATTGTAATAGCGGAAAATATATCTATGAAAAGGTCTTGTGCGTCCCCAGTTTGGATCCTGGATACGCCTATGATGAAGTTCAAAATGTAAAACGGAACTAACTATAATCAGTAACTTATTTATATTGTTTGGTAGCAACTTGCCTTCGATTTTTTTTTTTTAAATCTATTTGGCTTCCCTTTTTCACTAACTTGGCACCGCCTATAGATCAAAATATGATGTATAACTGTTGTGTCTGATGTCACAATAATGGACCATTTTATTTATTAAAAAAATACAAAACAATATTATTAATTTACTTCAACCCCATATTTAGTGGCCTGCAAACACCTATGATCTTTGAATTTTACAAAGTCACCGTCAGATATCAATCTCCAATTCAATATCTATCGTTCTCCATTAGTTGCGTTAAAATCGGCTGATAAACATGGCAGCTGTGGTGGATCAAATATACCTCTTTTTTCCGTTTTTCCCCCTGTTGCCCCCCTTATAAAAAAATTTAGGATTCTTTTTTGGAAATGTAGATCGTGTTGAGGGGATCGTACGCCGTTCTATTTGTAAAAATCGGACGGAGGGATCTCGAGATCTCCGGCGGGGGGGCGAATCCCCCCCCCCCCTGCCACTAATAGGGGTAGCCAGGAGCTTGCCACTAATAGGGTTAACCCTATTTGTAACAGGCTCCTGGCTACCCCTATTTGTAACAGGGGGGGGGGCGGATTCCGCCCCCCCCCCGGAGATTTCGAGATCTACCCGTCCGATTTTCACAAATGAAACGGTGTTTGGTTCCCCTCAACACGATCTACGTGTCCAAATAATAATAAAACAAATCTAAATTTTGGATAGGCGGGCAACAGGGAGGCAAAAACTACAAATTTTAGAGGTATTTTTGATCCAACATAGCTTTCATGTTTATCGACCGATTTTAACACAACTAATAGGAATCGATAGAGATTTAATTGGAAATTGATATATGACGGTGACGTTTGAAAATACAAAAATGATAGGCGTGTGCAGGTCACTCAATATGGGGGTGAAGTAAATGCGTAATAAAACAATTTTTTGATGTTTTTTTTAATAAATGAAATGGTATGTGATTGTGGCATTAGACAAAACAGTTATAAATCATATTTTTTGCCATAGGCGGTACCAGGTTAGTGAAAAAGGGAGGTCAAATTGGAAAAAAATATTAACCGCAGACAAGCTGCTACCCAGCACTATAAATATGTTACTGATCGTAGATCGTTCCTTTTTGCATGTTGTACTTCATCATAGGCGTATCCAGGATCTAAAATGGGGCGGCGCAAGACCTTTTGATAAGTATATTATCCGTTATTATGATACTAACTAGTCAACAGTGACTATTTCACTTACAACTTCAATTCACATTGCTTACCCCCTTTTTACCCTACCTGGACTCGCCTATTATCTTATAATCGTTCGTAGAGAGTAGCCTGTGGTGCGTGTTTCATCCGAAAACTGCAGTATGTTATGTCATTGTACCCCCATGCCTCTTAGTTTCCTTGCAATAATATGACCCCCTTTCTTCCATTCCTGAACGCGCCTCTGCAAAAAATGACTGTATTCCCTTTTCTGTCCTCATATGTGCATATATCATTATAAGCTAAACGTCTATTGCGCCGTTATCCCTGGCATATCGTCATCACCATGCCAGTCACCCCCTTTTCATGTGCCTGAACACGCCCCTGAAACTCTATATGTAATAAATTATGCAAATAATGAAAGCAGAAGCTATCTTTTACATCTTGATAGCTATAAATGCCCCTTACATCGCTCTATTGGCTTCCCGCCAAGCATTGAATACTTCCTGGAACCCCCCCCCCCCCCCTTTTCAAGCCCCTGAAACCGCCTCTGACATGCAATTTTTATGATATTTCATTAACATCAACTAATTTGTACTTGTTGCAATAACCGTAAACCGATGTAACTCCTTCATACTTGAGGCAGTTAGGAAGAAACCGTGAAGATTTCTTCCTAACTGCCTCATGGGGTCATCGAAGGCCAGCGGACCTGACGGTATCACCATATCGATGATGAGAATGACGTTCCGGGTTGTGGGCCCGCACATATTACATGTTATTAACAGCTGTATCGCAAACTGTGCACTACCCCCAGCCTGGAGAACGGCCACGGTAATCCCACTGCACAAGGGAGGGGATGCCACCGATCCCAATAATTACCGGCCCGTCTCGATACTGTCGGTCGTAGAGAAGCTTTGCGAGCGTGTGGTGTGCACCCAACTAATGGAATACCTGCTTAGTCATAGTATTCTATGTGATGAACAGTATGGTTTCCGCCCCGGCCAATCCACGGAGGCGGCCCTGCTCGATGCTGTCACGTATGTCACTAACAATATTGACGGAGGACGCGTGACGTCACTTGTCACTGCAGACACATCCAAAGCTTTTGACAGCGTCGAGCATGACCGTCTCCTGGAGAAGCTGGGGTGGTACGGGATCGACCAGCGCTGGTTCCGTGCCTGGCTCAGCGGGAGAACCCAGACCATCAGAGGCGGATCATCACGTGAGCTGCCAGTGACACATGGGGTCGTACAGGGCTCCATACTGGGCCCGGTACTATTCCTCCTGTTCACCAATGACTTGCCTCAGCACATTCCGCATGGAAAGATGGTGATGTATGCGGATGATGTCCAGTTCTTGGAATCTGATTTCCCTGGCAACTTTCATGATTTAAAAACGCGCATCGAAATCAATCTAGCTATCGCGATGAGATGGTATACTCAGAACAGGCTAAAGATAAACCCGTCAAAAACTGAAATGATTATCCTCAAATCACGACGACAGAACAGTCCGGAATTCTCTGTTCTCATCGGTGATTCCGAAATCACTCCAGCTCCGTTTGTCAGGATATTGGGCGTCACCATAGATGCATCGTTAGCGTGGGAAAAAACATATATCGACTGTCGTGCAGCGGTGCTACTGCACGCTTATCGCTCTGGCCAGGATGCAGCGCCGTGTACCGCGCGATGTGAAGAAGCTGCTGGTGGAGGCACTAGTATTCCCCTATATACGCTACTGTTTGGCTGTGTGGGGCGGATGCACGTCTACCCAACTAAAACGCATTCAGAAGTGTGTCAACTTCGGTGCCCGAATTGTTATGGACCTTGCGTACCGAGATCGAGTATCAGCGGCCCTAAAAGAGCTCTGTTGGCTCAGAATAGAAACGCTTATAGCCGAGCACGACTTGCATATTATGTACAAGCTCATCCATGACGCAGACGCACCAGTGTCAATCCGCCGACTCCTGGCCGACCGCTCCGAGGTATCTTGTCGCACCACTCGAGCGACACAAAACCGAGAGCTGGAAGTTGCCCGAGTCAGAACGGAGTTTGCGCGGCGCTCCTTTCTGTGTCGTGCGACGCGGGCATGGAATCAGCTGCCGATGACTGTCAGGTGTTCTCCAAGTTTTATAATTTTTAAAGCGAACGTAGGTGAAGTCATGTAATTTAACTTTGAAATGAGTATGATATGCGATGAGTATGTTTTAATGCAGTGTTTTTACTGAGCTGTAAATGACGTGGATTACTGAAAAACCATGCAATGGATGTATCCGAAATATATGATGATGATGATGATGATGAAGATCGCATTTCCGTAATATCGCCAAATGTCGCCTCCGAACCCACCCAAAATTGTGCCCTGGAACCGCCTCTGTTCAGGTTAAGAACTCAAAATTTTGAATCCAAATGCGGTATTCAATTCTATGAAAAGTCCCAAAATTGCATGGGCCTGCTCCCAGCCGTTCTGGAGATATCTGCGAAAACATGAGGGGGGAGGCGGAATCCGCCCCCCCCCCCCCCCCTGTTACAAATAGGGTTAAAGGGCTGACATGTAATTTAGGTAAGAACATAGTTTAGTGATTCATCCTATGATTTAAATAAATGTTTAATTGTGCTAATCAGTTCTGAAATAAAGTTTCATTTTTAGTTTCTGACAAGCTGTAGTTATTTGAGTGTTACGGCGGCGCAACAGTGGCCATGTGACGTTGGAAATACCTGCTCCGCCAGACGAACCTTATGATGCGAGTTACTGGTGGGGCTATTTTTTGCCTCTCTCCTCACGTGATTTCACAACATATCGTAAACCACTTGTCAGTATCTCTTAAACCACTTGTCAGTATCTCTTAAACCACTTGTCAGTATCTCTTAAACCACTTGTCAGTATCTCTTAAACCACGTGTCAGTATCGCTTCTAATCATTCAGCACCCTCGCTCACGTCAAATCCATACTTGTCAGTATCGCTTCTAATCATTCAGCACCCTCTCTCACGTCAAATCCATACTTGTCAGTATCGCTTCTAATCATTCAGCACCCTCTCTCACGTCAAATCCATACTTGTCAGTATCGCTTCTAATCATTCAGCACCCTCTCTCACGTCAAATCCATACATGTCAGTATCGCTTCTAATCATTCAGCACCCTCTTTCACGTCAAATCCATACTTGTCAGTATCGCTTCTAATCATTCAGCACCCTCTCTCACGTCAAATCCATACTTGTCAGTATCGCTTCTAATCATTCAGCACCCTCTCTCACGTCAAATCCATACTTGTCAGTATCGCTTCTAATCATTCAGCGCCCTCGCTCACGTCAAATCCATACTTGTCAGTATCGCTTCTAATCATTCAGCACCCTCGCTCACGTCAAATCCATACTTGTCAGTATCGCTTCTAAGCATTCAGCACCCTCTCTCACGTCAAATCCATACATGTCAGTATCGCTTCTAATCATTCAGCACCCTCTCTCACGTCAAATCCATACATGTCAGTATCGCTTCTAATCATTCAGCACCCTCTCTCACGTCAAATCCATACTTGTCAGTATCGCTTCTAATCATTCAGCACCCTCGCTCACGTCAAATCCATACTTGTCAGTATCGCTTCTAATCATTCAGCACCCTCTCTCACGTCAAATCCATACTTGTCAGTATCGCTTCTAATCATTCAGCACCCTCTCTCACGTCAAATCCATACTTGTCAGTATCGCTTCTAAGCATTCAGCACCCTCTCTCACGTCAAATCCATACATGTCAGTATCGCTTCTAAGCATTCAGCACCCTCTCTCACGTCAAATCCATACTTGTCAGTATCGCTTCTAATCATTCAGCACCCTCGCTCACGTCAAATCCATACATGTCAGTATCGCTTCTAAGCATTCAGCACCCTCTCTCACGTCAAATCCATACATGTTGATGCAAGAAAGAATATGAGGTCATGACAGGTTAATCGGGAGACATCAGAGTAAGGTTGTTTTCGATGTTATTTTAATATAAGGGTTTGCGAAAAAAGCTGCATTTTTAGATTAAATGAATTGTTATGTGTCGATAACTTACCATGGACTTGACCATGAAATCGCCATAGCGTATTTTTATTGTTTCGAATATATTTTTGTATCTTTATTGATATGCTTTTCCAAAAAGTTTCCGGGATCCAAAGAGAAGCATATGTGCTGGCGACTTGCACATATGTTGAGAATGTGTAGACAATTTTAAATTGTCGATATCTTCAAACAGTGGCGGATCCAGGATTCAATCAAGGAGGGTGGGCCCCTTCAAGCCTTGGTGGCCCTTTTGACCTTGAAGACAAATGCAGGCCAGAATAGACCCTTTTAGTTTAAAATTCTTTCACATGCCAAAATGGGCCTCTACAAACCAAAATTGGCCCTCTTCAAGCCAGACTGGGCCCTCTGGAGGTCAGAGTGGGCCCTCTATAAGTCAGACTGGGCCCTCTGGAGGTCAGAGTGGGCAAATTTACTTGCGAGTTGTTTGAAAACGGAGTGGAATTCGTTTCGAGTAAAATCGATTGGCTATGGGTCCCCTCGGGCTATTGGGCCTCTTCGAGGCTAAAGGGGGGGGGGTCATGGCCTCATGTCCCCCCCCCCCTTCCCCTCTGAATCCGCAACTGTCTTGAAGAAGAAAAAAACTGACTTATGGCCCTTAGCCATCGCCAGTGCAGGGTCCGATACCTACGCGACCGTGCAGGGGGGGGGGGGGGGGGTACGACTCCTGGCGTTTCGCCCCTAATTGAGCTAGAGCTTCGATTACAAAACGAGCGTGTTGCTTGTGATGGGAGGAAGGTGTTGATACCCGTTTTTAAAGTCCTGTGTCATTAGGTGACCTGAGGTCATGTCAATGGCCCGGATGTCATCCAAATCGTGCATGTTTAAAAATTGAATTATAATCGAGCTAGAGTCGTGAATGAAAATGCAGCACATTTCTAGTCCTTAGAGGAATGCATTTCCATTAACTTTAGATCCCTGTTAACCTTTGACCTCATGACCTGATTTAACTTTTGATATAATATCACTATTAGATATCCGCATTCCTGCTTGTTCATCATAGGCGTTTGTTTTGTGTTTATCTACAGTTGGTAGATATCTGCAAAGCATACTTGGCTGTCAAATGTTCTTAAAATCCACGGAAGGTTAAAAGGTCATATTAGGTCATCGGAGGTCAGTGACCTCGGTTCACCTGTGACAGAGCATGACTCCAATTGAACATATAATTATGCAAAATGAGTGCCAAATTTGAAATCAGCGTCACAAAATGTCCTAGAAACTACCGAGTCCAAAAACATAATATCAGGTCATCGGAGGTCAGTGACCCTCGGTTGACCTGTGAAAGTGAATGACCCCAGTGGAACATATAATTATGTAAAATGGATGCCAAATTTGAAATCAGCGTCACGAAATGTCATAGAAAGTAGAAACTGCCCCAGAGGCAAAACAAGTAATATCAGGTCATCGGAGGTCAGTGACCTCGGTTGACCTCTGAAAATGTCAATAGAGGTCATGAGATCAGTGGAAACCATAAATGTCACCTGTTAACACATGTGCTCCTGAACAACAAACACTCGGAAAGTGCACAAGTTACAAGCATCGATACTACGGGACGCCAGTTGTGCCTGACATGACCTTGAGAAACAGGTCATAGGTCACGGGTCATGGAGAGTAGTAGTTTAAAATTTGCAGAGTATGTGTCAAATTGTTCAAAAGTTGGGTACTGAAAGCTTCATTCCAATCGGTTGATAAATACACGAGTTATTCCCTAAACACCGAGGGGGTGGCATCCACCCCCCCCCTGCACTGGCGAGGGTTAAAGGATAAAAATGACCTGCACGTTTCGTCAGGTATTACGATGCAAACCTATGCCATTCATTGTTACCGCGTAGTTGAATTGTATTGAACAAACAATATTTTAGGTTATGTTTCGTCTTCAAGACGAAAGACAAGTCCTGTGACCTGTATTGCAACGCCTGATTGATGTCAGTAAATAGCTCTTCAACCTCGTGACCTAAGATGACTTTGACCTGACCCAGTAACCCAAGGGCATCAATGACTTACTTAGATGGT
Organism: Chirona hameri; assembly: GCA_036785665.1. Taxonomy (NCBI): domain Eukaryota; kingdom Metazoa; phylum Arthropoda; class Thecostraca; order Balanomorpha; family Balanidae; genus Chirona; species Chirona hameri. The sequence continues at coordinate 36,372 of JAXIVJ010013199.1, forward strand.
AGGTACTCAGAAATGCCAAACACAAATCATAGCGATTTATATATCACTGATTTCTAAACTCGTGATTTTGTGCAAAAACTGGCACCATCGTGACCTTCATGGCATAAACACAAACATTTATTTTTCCCCTGATCTTTGACGTCATCAGGGACCCGGAGGTCAACAAAAATTACTCCTCTTCCACAATTTTTCCAGGAGGGAGGGTGTATAATTGACTATTATATCTAGATACGAAGGGGCAAAAATGGCCCCTCGAAAGTCTATCTATGGAAAATAAAATATCTCATTAACTCGTGGTAATAGGTACAGAGAATCCGTCGAGGAATGGAACCACGATCCCTAGCACTGGAACTTGGAAGCCTTGCTCGCCATTCCCACAACGCGCGCCAGCTCGTCATTTTGAATGCAACAATTCAGTTGATGCTGATGACAACGTAAATGCATTTCGCTTGAGTGTTTTACGCTGTATTTCGAACTAGCTGTATGCAACCCGGCTCACCGAGTATCACGGCCCAGCCGACTAGGCAAGCAATTAGTGACTAGAGAGGCAAATGAGACCCGCCCATGGAGAAACCCCTGGCCGAGAAACTACGAGGCAGCGGCGGGCCGCGGCGGGCCTCCTGGTATAAAGAGTCGGTGGCGACTGACCACGGCACAGTCGCCACCATGACTTCCACAAGCAGTGTACGGTGCTCCTCAGACTCTATGTGTGCTTCTGTGTCCAATGGCCTGGTGCTGCGGCGACTTGCCTCCAACTGTGATGCTGTGGCATTGAGGGATTGTGTCGGTGCTGTGCTCTGTGCCCTCCACTGACACTTGCTGGTGTCTGCTGACTGCTATACCCAAGTGTTGGACCCTGTTGACCTTTGCTAACACTTACTGACCTGTCCTGACCCCTGCTGACCTTGACCGACCTGTGCTAACCTATGCTGCCTGTACTGTCCTCTACTGCATTCTGCTGGCGTCTGCTGACCTACGCTAACCCCTGTTCTGACCTGTTCTGACCCCTGTCCTGACCCGTTCGCAGCTGACGGCGGTGTGTCTCCTGGCGCTGGTCGCTGCCTGGCGGCCCAGGCCGGTGGCTCTGACCTGTTCTGACCTGTTCTGACCCCTGTTCTGACCCGTTCTGACCCCTGCCCTGACCCGTTCGCAGCTGACGGCGGTGTGTCTCCTGGCGCTGGTCGCTGACTGGCGGCCCAGGCCGGTGGCTCTGACCTGCTCTGACCTGTTCTGACCCCTGCTCTGACCCGTTCTGACCTGTTCTGACCCCTGTTCTGACCCGTTCGCAGCTGACGGCGGTGTGTCTCCTGGCGCTGGTCGTTGCCGTGGCGGCCCAGGCCGGTGGCTACAAGCAGCCGCAAGGATACTTCCAGTACGCTAACGTGCCCTCCCACAAGGAGTATGAGTTTGGCTGGAAGCGCGGCAACCCGCACCACTTCATCGGCAGATACGAGCAGGCCAAGGACCACCGGTTCCGCACCCGGGTATGTAGCTTGCTGGCGCTCGCAGAGCTGGCACGTCCGCAATCAGTAACACTGTTTAAACTGCTACCGAGTGCTCGCGAATAAGACCAGAGCAGGTCAGCAAT